>JAGDYQ010000025.1:2639427-2654477 GCA_021962125.1 Bulinus truncatus | reverse complement strand
AAAGCTTCAACTCAGTTGTTAAATCTGCAATATATGACACATGACTAAACAGGGGCAAGCTATCAGAGACACATGACTAAACAGGGGCAAGCTATCAGAGACACATGACTAAACAGGGGCAAGCTATCAGAGACACATAACTAAACAGGGGCAAGCTATCAGAGACACATGACTAAACAGGGGCAAGCTATCAGAGACACATTACTAAACAGGGGCAAGCTATCA
This sequence comes from Bulinus truncatus, assembly GCA_021962125.1. Classification (NCBI taxonomy): domain Eukaryota; kingdom Metazoa; phylum Mollusca; class Gastropoda; family Planorbidae; genus Bulinus; species Bulinus truncatus. Next base: position 2,654,252 of record JAGDYQ010000025.1, on the reverse strand, counting down.
GAGACACATGACTAAACAGGGGCAAGCTATCAGAGACACATGACTTAACAGGGGCAAGCTAAGCCAGTAACATGAAACAAGTAGCCTCGCCGTGAGTCTGAATTAGATTGCCGACATTGTGCTACTGAAAGCATTTCTACAGAAGAAAAGAACTCAAATAAATGGCCTATCTTACCTACGATCTAGTTTTTTTTTTTGGTTCCGTCAACTTCATAAACTTTGTGTGTGTTTGTGTGTGTGTGTGCCTGTGCTATACATGTGGTGTGCCTGACTGTGCACATGTTTGTATGCTTGTTTATAGACTTTGTCCTGGCTTTTAGACTTTTTAAGCTGGTCTTAGTCAGAACTTGTTTGTAAGAGAATTTGAGATTTAAAAAAAATTATTAATCAATTTGGGGTTAATTGTATGCCGATGGAATTTTTAAAAAAATGGCATAATGAATTAAGATGGGTTAACAATCATGCTAAAGGTAAGAACAGTTGAGATATATCATTCGATTCACTTAGTCATATTTGCACAATATCTTCTGATGTTATTGCTGGTTGTTTACTTTTAGTACTTTCCTTAAACAAGTTAAATAAGTATTGGAGCTAGAAATCAGTCATTTGACTGCGGTCTTGGAGCTAGAAATCAGTCATTTGACTGCGGTCTTGTTCATTCAATATAATGAGTGCCTCGAACCCTCTATGATTAAAATAAAATGACAGAAGAAAAATAATTTTTTGTGTACTTTGATTTTCTAACTCTATCTCTACCAGTTTGTTCAGTACTCTACATCAGTACTCTATATCAGTTCTCTACATCAGTACTCTACATCATTACTCTACATCGGTACTCTACATCAGTCTGCCTACATCAGTACTCTACATCAACACTCTACATCAGTACTCTACATCAGTCCACCTACATCAGTACTCTACATCAGCACTCTACATCAGTACTCTACATCTGTCCGCCTACATCCTTCACCTTATCACCAGGGGGGGGGGGTGTATTCTACATTCTTACCTACGCTCCATCTCCCTCCAACCCGAGCTGTCATTAATAAAATAGCATGCGAGTAATTGTAGAGCCTTTCTCAATATCGAGGCCAGTGGCCTAAACCTCCATCGACCACCCTTTACTCCCCAAACCCCCACTAACTATTCTTGCCTATGACACCACCATCCCCAGCTCCCGCAACTTTCCCCCCCCACCACCCCGACACCCCGTTCTCTTTGATGCGTGACCAACGACCGAGTCGATGGTGTGCTTTAAAAGACTCATTTGGCATAAATGGGGGAAGTACTGCCTCAAAGGTGAATTGATTTGTGCTCTAGTCAGCCTGAGTAATTGCACTGCCCTTCCCCCTCTAGCTCCCCCCCCCCCATTCTTGTACAAAAAATAAACATTTTACAGCGGCCCATGCCAGGGTCTTTGTGAGCTTCTGACTTATGGATTGAAGCACAATAGGAATGTGACTGACTGGCGGGGTGGGTGTTGTGGGGGAGGGGGAGGGGAGGTAGGGTTTTCGACGGGTACGAAAGTAATTATTAGATGTTTTTTTTTTCTTTTAAATTCTATGGAATGATTCCACGTCAAACATTTTGAGATTAAATTCAAAGTTAAAAATTTCGTCATCTGCCGAGTTATGAAGTAGTAAAGAATAAAATGATTCTAGCAAAACAACCGCAGAATTTAACAACGGTGACACGGTGTCGTGGCTTCTCAGAGGTCACAAGATTCACGTAATATATATATATATATATATATATATATATATATATATATATATATATATAAGTAAACAGATTTCCTAAAATTGGATTGGGATTTATGTTACGTGTCTCTTATACTTAATCTTTGAATTTTTAGGTGCTTGTTGGTTTTTTTTTCCTCACCTATATATATATATATATATATATATATATATATATATATATATATATATATATATATATATATATAAAACGATTAGGGCTCTGCGTTAAATCGAAAGTAAAGAATTAATACAACAGTATTCCAGTTTAAAATACAATCATGAAAAAATCGGATATGGCGGAAACCAAAAAAATAACATAGCCTACCGATCGAGCCTTAGGGGATATAACTCTATTATGCAAAGAGTTGCAGGATACAGCTAGTATATTTATATTATTCAACTATGTACTTTCACGTAAATAGAGATAATCGAGGCCGATGACGCATTGGACTAAACTGTGTATGTCACCTCGGCATATAAAGGGAATGTGTGTTTAGCACTACGCCCAGCTGCCTTCACTTCCCCAACACAAATCAGTAATCCATTTCAAATTGGGTGAACATGTGGGACTTTAAAACCAACTTTCACCAGGAAAAAAAAATTCCCTTGGTTTCTCACCGACACCAACTATATGTAGCATTGTTTGGTCACACACATATAGACACCAACTATACGTAGCATTGTTTGGTCACACACATATAGATATATAAGGCCTAAGTCAAACACATAGATATATAGGACACAAATATAATTTCGTGTTTTTATATTTTTTCTTATGTAATTTTAAAAAAAAAACTAGATCATACTTTTTAACTTTGTAACATTTCCCAACGATGATTCCAAACGAAGTAAGTCTGATTCACTGGAGACTTGAACTGAAATGGAAGTCTACTACTTTCTCTACAAGAGATCTTGAATATTTTCTACACCAAATTGAGCAGCTCCCCTTCCTCCTCCCACTTTTACAACCAAATATCCAACTCAAGGTACATTGTCAACATTATTGGTTAAACCTAAAGATTTTCAGTACATCCACGTCACAGACTCTCATAATGTTGCCAACTACTGAAGTATTTATTGCAAGGATTTGTAATTGATTTAAGCATTGGCTATGAAGCGCACGTGGTGGTTATATTTTGTTTATGAACGTTGTCAGAAGTGTGTAGAATCTTTTAAAAGGTACATTTTGTCGGTTAACCAATACAATATACTTAAGCATACACATACACTCTCTCATACACACGTAGACTCTCTAACACACAGGAACACACTCACGCGCGCACACACACACACACGAGACATTAAACATTTCTTCACATTCATTCTAAACAAAAAAAAAACATAGACCAGAAATTGAACTATAATAACGCCCGAGTTCTGAGCCGCATTCCCTATAAGCTGTGAGCGTTCACGCGCACACAAGTCACCGAGCGCGCAAACACACACATTCGGGAAAATAGATGGAACAACTAGAGGGAACAATGGTGATGAGCAGTGCATCATCTAGGTTGTGTGCGTGTGAGTCAGCACGAAATCGCCCAGCGTGCGCATACACATTACAACTATTTACTGACTTTGTTAAATGAAATATATCTGTACATATAATACTTCTACGAAGGCTTTTTGTGCTATAGTTATTGTGTTATATGAGATGTATAAATGAGCTCTTTTTATATTGGCTAGAGACAAATTATACAAATATAATGGAACTATTTTCTTTACCCATTCAATGAACTTGACATAAACAGGGAGACACTACTGTTAAAATTTGGATACTCTGTTGTCTTAACAATACTCCATTCAACTTAAATATTCTTTAAACAATAGAGGAATGTTACATAGGATAGCTTTATTGGATGCAGAATGAATCTAAATTTCTCTCAAAGTCAGATTGGACAAGAATATCCACACAAGTACTGAAGTAGAGACCAATGACCGCTTAGTTTCTCACAGTACATGTACTACTACAAGGTGTACAACCACAAGATGTACTACCACAAGATATACAACCACAAGATGTACTACCACAAGGTGTACTACCACAAGGTGTACAACCACAATGTGTACTACCACAAGATGTACAACCACAAGATGTACTACCACAAGGTGTACTACCACAAGGTGTACAACCACAATGTGTACTACCACAAGGTGTACTACCACAAGGTGTACTACCACAAGGTGTACAACCACAAGATGTACTACCACAAGGTGTACTACCACAAGGTGTACAACCACAATGTGTACTACCACAAGGTGTACTACCACAAGGTGTACTACCACAAGGTGTACAACCACAAGGTGTACAACCACAATGTGTACTACCACAAGGTGTACTACCACATGGTGTACTACCACAAGGTGTACTACCACAAGGTGTACAACCACAAGACAACCACAAGGTGTACTACCACAAGGTGTACAACCACAAGACAACCACAAGGTGTACTACCACAAGGTGTTTTAGATTAAAAAAAGAGGAGTTCGGGACAGACTCAGCTATGATAATTAAAAAATATAAAACTTTAGTAGATTTTTTTTTTCATTCAATTCAGATCACGTTAAATAAATGTTATATAATTAACCAAGTGAATGATACTTAAAAAGGGTAATTTAAAGTACCAAGTACTCCAGATGTAAAGTAAAACACTCGTGCGATAAACTGATGAATAAGTCAGCGGAAGTAACAAAATGTTACAAAATCTAGGATTAGCTAATTACTTGACCAAATTTGTGACATGTTCTTAACGAAAAACAAAACCCCAATCTGTTTGGTAAACAAACTGTTAATTTTAGTTTTATCTTTCATTCACTATGATCAGTGCAAATAAAAAAAAACCCACAATATATATATATATATATAGCTTGAATTGTTTGTATTTTAAGTGTTAAATCATCACATAAGCTAGACATAGTAGAGTGCATTTTTAAATAAAATATCTATACAATGCTTATGTTTTACAACTTTTTAAATATTTATTTAGTTAACTGTGATCTTAGGGTAATGTTATTTTGATGGTTTGTAGCTGATTGGGACATTGCAGGGGGGATGGTATGGAGCTGATTGGGACATTGCAGGGGGGATGGTATGGAGCTGATTGGGAAATTGCAGGGGGGGATGGTATGGAGCTGATTGGGATAGGGCAGGGGGGGATGGTATGGAGCTGATTGGGACATTGCAGGGGGGATGGTATGGAGCTGATTGGGATAGGGCAGGGGGGGGGATGGTATGGAGCTGATTGGGATAGGGCAGGGGGGGATGGTATGGAGCTGATTGGGACATTGCAGGGGGGGATGGTATGGAGCTGATTGGGACATTGCAGGGGGGGATGGTATGGAGCTGATTGGGACATTGCAGGGGGGGATGGTATGGAGCTGATTGGGACATTGCAGGGGGGGATGGTATGGAGCTGATTGGGACATTGCAGGGGGGATGGTATGGAGCTGATTGGGACATTGCAGGGGGGATGGTATGGAGCTGATTGGGACATTGCAGGGGGGGATGGTATGGAGCTGATTGGGACATTGCAGGGGGGGATGGTATGGAGCTGATTGGGATAGGGCAGGGGGGTGGGGGGTTCAACCCGATGCTGTTCAAGCAAATTCCAACCAAGTCAGTAATAGACCAAGGATAGGCAAGAGTGGGGGGAGGGGGGAGGGGGTTCAAGCAGTCTTTGGCAGCGGTTTAACTCAACAGATGCAAGGTATGTTGTACGAATAGCGAGAAGAAACATGGGAAGGACTGGGGGAAGGGGGGCTCAATGCATAGGTATCTCATTGACAGACTGCAGACGTTTTTTTTTACCTACCATAATCTATGCTGTAATTTCAGAATCTACCAAATATGTTATTAAAAAAAAATAACGTTCGATAATAATTTGATGAGTTATTAGATAAAGAATGAACAATATTATGTTGATGATTTATTTGTATGAATAGTTTTTCAATAATCTATTTGTGCTGTTATTTCTAAAGAAAAAAAAAACCAATAGTAAAACTGGAGCCTTCAATTGGCCAATCGGAAAATTAAAGGGCTTTGTGATGGACGTCAAGAGCTACATTGCATTAATAATTAACTTTACAAAAGAAAAATGTTGGTAAGTTTTACATATTTGCTGTTTAAAACACAATATTTAAATAGAATTTCATTCGGTAAATCTCAGGTGAGAATTCATAGCCATTTAGCGAAATGGTCTCATAAAGATGCTGCTGAAATCTAATTGTCGCACTACCCTTGCGGCTAAGCTAATAGCCTATGACTGTGTATCCCAAACCTACTATGGGCTGAGCCAGGGAGAGAGATATTCATACATAGTGTGTTGGGCTTAGTGTTGGCGTCACACAGATGGACAGATTGGAAGGACAGACATTTAAGATGTGCATATCATGTATAAAACTAATGTGTTCAATATCTTACGGCCCATCATGTCCCCTGGCAGTGTTTTATTACTGAAGTCAAAGATTTATTCAAATCAAAGTATAATATATTCGGACAAACTTCACATGGTTTAGATCAATATTGGATATGATGGGTTTTTTTTTTCTTCTTTTTTTATTTCCAAATTTGAATATTAAAAAATTTGAGTCGTAATACGGTTTGTATTTTGAAATACATTGAGATAGGAAAATGTCCACACACAAAAAAGAACAAAAAGAAAAAAGCTTGCAGCTACGATATTGAAGTAATATGAAAAAAAAAAAACTTTTTAAAGGTAAAAAAATAAGTCCTCTTAAATGATACAACACTTCCAACTTAAAATAAAGCAATTGTGTTCTAAACATTAACAAAAGATGGATTCAGAAATTTTAAAAACAAATACATGTATATATAAACACTTTTAAGTGCACAAAAATTCAATCGTTTCATCAACATTGTCCTACATTGTCATGCCGGGATTGGGTTTTTCAAAGTGAAAACGATATATATATTATTTTTTCTGACGTCACCAGTGTTTATAAACTAATATAGGTTGTGTTGTCTGCCTGCCAATATGGCGCCGTGAACATTGGAGTCGGCTCCTCGGGTCAAGGCACCTTGTATAAAAAATTAGTAGGCTACATATCATTGTGATAAGAGTGTCATTAACTGATGCAGAAATGAACAAAGTTTGACAAAAGCTACACATTTTCTTCTAAAAAAGTGTCCGTGTGTGCGTGCATGTATATAAAACTATAAATCTACACTCCATTCCCAGCTAATCCTTGTAGCACCTAAAAAATAAAATAAAAGATGAAGTACGCAAAGAAGGGAGTGACCTGAGAATTATTGTAAATGTCCAATTATATAAGATGGACTTCACTTGACCAGTAGCCTACATCGTAATGAACTCACGATGTTGATAGAAACATGTCCATATTTGGGGGGGGGGGAATCGTATAAAGGTAAACTTCAAACTATCACAATCAGTTTCTCGTGATTTAATAATCCTCATATGCTGCAATATATTAATTGTGTGTCTTGATCCCTGTTGTTCGTTCAAATTGCTGATTGAATTCATTTTAAGTGTCCTCGATAATGAACATAATAAAGTGACATTGAATAGAATTTTACAGTAAAGTGTAATACCAACAGGTATGATTGTAGATAATGTCTCTTCAAAGTTTGATAATGATATAAACTTTTAGACATTTAAAAAAAAAAAACAAGAAGTTTTCGCAAAGCACTGGTGTAAAACTTCCTATTGGTATTTCTTTAATCACCCAGTTTGATGCATAATGTTCTTTAATCACCCAGTTTGATGCATAATGTTATTTAATCACCCAGTTTGATGCATAATGTTCTTTAATCACCCAGTTTGATGCATAATGTTATTTAATCATCCAGTTTGATGCACAATGTTCTTTAATCACCCAGTTTGATGCACAATGTTCTTTAATCATCCAGTTTGATGCACAATGTTCTTTAATCACCCAGTTTGATGCACAATGTTCTTTAATCACCCAGTTTGATGCATAATGTTCTTTAATCACCCAGTTTGATGCATAATGTTCTATATTGAAGTATTTAAACAAAACTTCACCTCCCGTCATATGCTAGAATAATATTTTTTTTATCTCATACTCATTATTTTTCATCAATTTCAATACATTTGAAGCAAATAGTCGCTATCCAATGTGGATTTAATATTACAACTAGTTGTACGAAGTCCTTCAACACAAGTCTAAATTATAGACAAGAAAATAAACGATTATACCATAGTATTCTGTTGAGTATTCCGTTATAAATATTTTATAACTATTAAATATTTTCATAGTCTGATTTATTAGATTGCCTGACAGTTTAAGATACATCAACCAAAGCACATAGTCACAATCACAGACTATGGTCACAATCACAGATTATGGTAACAATCACAGACTATGGTCACAATCACAGACTATGGTCACAATCACAGATTATGGTAACAATCACAGAACATGGCCACAATCACAGACTATGGTCACAATCACATATTTCGGTATCAATCACAGATTATGGTAACAATCACAGACTATGGTCACAATCACAGAATATGGTCACAATCACAATCATTAAAAAATTTTTGCTGCTTCTCTATGTAAATTCGATTTAGTGAAATATTTCCGCAGTGTACAGAGATGAAGTATACTTAATGCTATTCTAATGACTATGTTTATGTTTACAATATAACATCCAAATATTGTTATATGAAATGTATGATGAGATCTTTGTATTAATAGTGATGATGACAACATGAAGAAATAAAACGATATAAAATATTGAGAGTAAAATGAATGGCACATCTTTGTGTTTTGTGTAATTTAAGATAAAAGTTGAAGTTTGTATGATGAAACGTTGCAAGCAAAGTTTAACAAAAGATCACATTGAATCTCTAAGAAATCTAGATGGAAAGAATCAAAATTAAAGATGGATTTAATTTGGTTGAAGCAAAGAAAATAGAAGTGTTATTTGACTTGGATTCCCATTTTGAGATTCCCATTTTGCTTACTATCATAGAGCCCCACCTTGCCTACTGCCATGGAGCCCCACCTTGCCTACTGTCATTAAGCCGAACCTTGCCTACTGTCCAGGAGCCCTACATTGCCTACTGTCATTAAGCCGAACGTTGCCTACTGTCCAGGAGCCCCACCTTGCCTACTGTCATGGAGCCCCACCTTGCCGACTTTCATGGAGCCCTACCTTTTCTACTGTCCAGGAGCCCTACCTTTTCTACTGTCCAGGAGCCCTACATTTCCTACTGTCCAGGAGCCCCACCTTGCCTACTGTCCAAGAGCCCCACCTTGCCGACTGTCCAGGAGCCCTACCTTGCCTACTGTCCAGGAGCCCTACCTGTCCAGGAGCCCCACCTTGCGTACTGTCCAGGAGCCCCAAATTGCCTACTGTCCAGGATCCCCACTTTGCGTACTGTCCAGGAGCCCCACCTTGCGTACTATCCAGGAGCCCCAAATTGCCTACTGTCCAGGATCCCCACCTTGCGTACTGTCCAGGAGCCCCACCTTGCGTACTGTCCAGGAGCCCTACCTGTCCAGGAGCCCCAAATTGCCTACTGTCCAGGATCCCCACTTTGCGTACTGTCCAGGAGCCCAACATTGCCTACTGTCCAGGAGCCCAACACTGCCTACTGTCCAGGAGCCCCACCTTGCGTACTGTCCAGGAGCCCAACATTGCCTACTGTCCAGGAGTCCCACCTTTCGTACTGTCCAGGAGCCCAACATTGCATACAAACAGGCCCGCCACAAGAAGGTGGGAGTCTGAACACTTGCCAAGGGTTATGAGCCTCAGCACCACTTTGCTTTTCATAATGTGCTACAAAATGTTCGGATGGTCGAACGGTAAAGCGCTCGAATGTCGACCTGGGTGTCCCTGGTTCGATCTTCGGTTAGGACCAATGGATTTATCAGGTCATGGTTAAAGTCTCCGCTATATTTTCCGTAGTGCACCAAAGGTCATTGCACCTTCGACTATGGTGAGGATGAAAGAAGGGCACAGCAAAAAACCGTCTCATAATTGGTTAATACGATCTATGCATCTCATCCTTACAAGAAATTCTCACACTAAATGATCAGGAACCCTGATATTTAGAGATAGTCAGAGATTCTCCGAGGATCAAAGACTTTCTGTCCCCCACTGCCAATAAGTTGAAATGATCGAAAACTAAATGCTTTCATTGATAATAATTGTAGCACTGGGTCGCGAAAACAAGACATTCATTCTTTCAGGTATTTGACAAAGCGTAAACTTAAGGAAACCACTGAATTACATTTTAAAAATTGACTTTATGATGGATTGACTTTAAATAAAGAAGTGTGAAAATATTCAATCAAGAAATCTCAAAAAAATATATTTCTACTTATGAATGCCATTATGCCTCATTTCCTTTTCAATGCCAGTTTTCTTTAAACATTGTACTTATAGAGTATTTACTCAGATATTATTTGTTCTGAATAGTGAATATTGACGTGGTTTTTTTTTTGTTTTAAATTTCAAAAAGACAAAATGATTCTCAGACGATATCTGAAACTAATATTATAAAAACAATTTAAAATGTATTAGAAAGTATGCTTATTTTACAGCCCTAATTATTAATTTTATTATACAAAAATTAGAAAGTTTTATTTTATTAATTCTGATCATACATTACAATAAATCAAAGTGCAAACCGGTGGCACAACCTGAAAGTTGAAAGGGGTTTGAGGGGGAAGGGGTTACTTCACATAATTTTTACTTTGCCACCCGTTTATGACGTCATCTTGCAAACCTTGACACGAAAATAGGTCGGAGTATTTCAGAGTCAATCCTGGCACCTCTAAAGTTACTGGCTCAGAGCCTCATTTTTTTTTTTCATTTATAAAGAGAAATTATCAGATCAATGTAATAAATTGAGCTATTAACTTTAGAGATGAACGCTTAATTAACGCGGTACTTACTCGACAACTTGCTATATATATATATATATATATATATATATATATATATATATATAATAGCGATTTGGGTTCTGCGTTAAATCGAAAGTAAAGAATTACTACAACAGTATCCCCAGTTTAAAATACAATCATGAAAAAAAAATCCGATCTGCCCAAAACAAAAAAAAAATAACCTAGACTACTGATCAAGGTATAAGGGGAGATAACTCTATGTAAAGGTTCTGCAGGGTACAACTAGTATATATATATATATATATATATATATATATATATATATATATATATATATAATAGCGGCGAGGGTTCTGCGTTAAATCGAAAGTAAAGAATTAATACAACAGTATTACAGTTTAAAATCGTCAAACGTAAACAATAGTTATAAAAATCATGAACAAATTGGATCTGTCCGAAACAAAAAATAACCTGGTCTACTGATCAAACCTAAGGAAATATTATAACCCTTTTCAAAGGTTTTGCAGGGTAAAGCTATTATAAACTAATTTACACTCAGCAGACACTTTTTAACAATTTCACTTTAACCTAATTTGACTTAAACAAAAACTTTTGTATCAAGTCTTTTGAAGTAATTTGGTGAAAACTTATAAGACAAAAGCCATCAGGGTAAAGTATAGTTAGTGACCATGATACTTGTTTGCATACAATCATTATACTACACATTAATTTGAAATGAACGGTTATGAATATATTTTTTAGTGATTTGTTAATAAATAATAATTTTATTGGGCGCTTTTTCCATTAATTGTTATATATTTCATCAAATGTTATTGGTTACAGCTAGTGATACGACACAGTTATGGCTTATATCGTCAAGATAAAAGATAAAAGATTGATTGGTTTGTTTATCCTTCATACACAGCAAACATTAGTTTTACTAAAAGTGTAAATGTAAAACTAATTTTTAAGACGGTGAATTCTTTTCAGCGAAAGTAATTTTTTTTTAATTTTTTTTAATATTTCGTTTTGTAGACTCAAATTGATAAATATGGTTCCAGATAAAACAAGCAATTAAGCCTGTTCCATTCTGGACACAGGACGTGTTAGCGCATTTTCATGTTATGTATCAGTACGTTTGTTAGCTTTCAGTAAATATTTGTAAATTTTGGAAATGTTTATAAATTCAATTGTGTAATGCATATATCTGTAAAAAAAATATTATAAAGACGTTTCTTTATATTTGAAAAAAAATTATTTTCTCTTAAATCTAACTACAAGTGGTTTGTGGTTACTGAAATAGGACTCATAATTGAAAACATTCGAAATTGTAGTCATTTAATCGTCCGAAAACTCCGTCAATTGTTGCATAGCTCTGATACTTTCGATTAAACTCAGAACACAAACTTACTATTTCATTTGATGAGTTTCTTAATAAATCTTGGTGAAACTACGTGCTGCAGTATTTCGCACCAAATGAATGGGTTATTGAACGTACAAGGTGTAGAATGGGGCTATATATAATATATATATAAGCCCCTTAGGAGCCCTGAAGCCCGGCCCTCAGAGGTCCTATCGCAAAATGAACCTCTGATGTACACATGGCAGGCCAAGACCTACAAAATGATATATACATCATGGGTCTAGGACTTATGGTTGCTGAGATATAGGGCGCTCCTTTGTTAATATAGCTTATATAGTAAAAAACGGTACTTTCTAAGCCCCCTTTTACGGCCCTCAGAGGTCAGATCGCGAAATGAACTTTTGCTGCACACATGGCAGGCCAAGACCTACAAAATGATATATACATCATGGGTCTAGGACTTATGGTTGTTGAGATCTAGGGTGATGACGGACAGACAGACAGACAGACAGACAAAACGGGGACAATAGAGCATTTTTTTTCGAAAATGCTATAAAAATAAATATATTTAAAAGTTTTAACAAACTATTTTTCTTGATCGAGCTGTTTAATGACTGTAGGGTGTGGAAGAAAAAAAAACATCTGTGTGTATGTGTATGTGTTTGTGGGTATACGTTTTCTTATAATCAGCCTCTATCCTCTACCCTCTACCCCATCCATGGGCCATATGCTCTATATCTAGCCTCTATCTTTAACCTATATCCTCTATATTGAGTCTATATCTAGCTTCTGTCATCTATTTTATCCAGCTTCTGTCATCTATTTCATCCAGCTTGTCATCTATTTCATCCAGCTTCTGTCATCTATTTCATCCAGCTTCTGTCATCTATTTCATCCAGCTTCTCTCATCTATTTCATCCAGCTTCTGTCATCTATTTCATCCAGCTTCTGTCATCTATTTCATCCAGCTTCTGTCATCTATTTCATCTAGCTTCTGTCATCTATTTCATCTAGCTTCTGTCATCTATTTCATCCAGCTTCTGTCATCTATTTCATCTAGCTTCTGTCATCTATATCATCTAGCTTCTTTCCTCAAGCCTTTACCCTCTACTCTCTATTTTCTGTACTGTAGCTTCTGTCATCTATTTCATCCAGCTTCTGTCATCTATTTCATCTAGCCTCTGTCATTTATCCTATATCCTCTGGCCTCTATCTATTTATGTTTCTTGTTGTTTTTATTTAATAATTTAGAAAAAAATATCATAAACAGTCATTTCATAAAACTTAATATCATAAACAGTCATTTCATAAAACTTAATATCATAAACAGTCATTTCATAAAACTTAATATCATAAACAGTCATTTCATAAAACTTAATATCATAAACAGTCATTTCATAAAACTTAATATCATAAACAGTCATTTCATAAAACTTAATATCATAAACAGTCATTTCATAAAACTTAATATCATAAACAGTCATTTCATAAAACTTAATAGCATAAACAGTCATTTCATAAAACTTAATATCATAAACAGTCATTTCATAAAACTTAATATCATAAACAGTCATTTCATAAAACTTAATAGCATAAACAGTCATTTCATAAAACTTAATATCATAAATGGTCATTTCATAAACGGTCATTTCTTAAACGGTCATTTCATAAACAGTTTTTTATGAAGCACAAATAGTGATGTTAATATTCGTTCAGAAAAAAAAATGAAATAATAAGAAATATAAAATAATAAAAGTGAATAATTCAAATTGAATTTTGATCCCAATAATAACATTTACTCTTTGAATTAATTTGGTGAAGTCATTATGAAAATAAATAGAAAATAAGTTACATAGAGCCACATGCTATAGTCACATGAATACATAAAATAAAACAAGCTGTTACAATTAAATACCTTGTATTTCAAAGGGGTGTTTTTTCCGGGCTTTTTTGGCTATATATTTTTTCAATAATTATGACTTAATTGTTTCTTACATTAGTTTACCGAATTATTCAATTGTGTATAGTATACAATAAAAATATATATACAATCAATTACTTGGTAAAATTGTTTATATTTATTTCAAGCATGTTTCCGAGTCAATAGTATATTAGAATGTATGAGTCAGCAGTATTCTAGTATGTATAAGTCTATAGTATAATAGTATGTATGAGTCAGTTGTATATTTGTATGCATGAGTCAGTAGTACGCTAGTATGTATGAGTCTATAGTACTCTAGTATGTATGAGTCTATAGTACACTAGTATGTATGAGTCTATAGTACACTAGTATGTATGAGCCAGTAGTATACTAGTATGTATGAGCCAGAAGTATACTAGTATGTATGAGTCAGTAGATTACTAGTATGTATGAGTCAATATTATAATGGTTTGTATGACATGTCTAATGACTGTTTATCGGTACATTACTCACCTGTTCTATTGAAATATTTTCGATATTATATAACAAAATATTCTTTGATTTAACTGAATAGATGTGTATCTATGCTAATAAATACTTCATACAAGACAATTTGATGAGCGTTTTGACATGTGTAATGGTCGTTCCAAAAGGTAATTATTGATTGGGAATGTCGTACATCTATTACGTCAACAACTTTTTAGGGAGGATTAGGGAATCCGACAAAGGTTACAGTTGTTGACACGAGTTTTTTTTTAAGGAGTGGGTGTTGTTGACACGAAGGAGTGGGTGTTGTTGACACCCCCAGAGTGGGTGTTGTTGACACAAGAGTAGGGTGTTGTTGACACGAGAGAGTGGGTGTTGTTGACACGAGGGAGTGGGTGTTGTTGACACGAGGGAGTGGGTGTTGTTGACACGAGGGAGTGGGTGTTGTTGACAC
>JAGDYQ010000025.1:2389966-2638927 GCA_021962125.1 Bulinus truncatus | reverse complement strand
TTCTTCATCTCTATCATACTGTAGATACACAAATGAATTAAGTTTAATAAAAGTAAATATATATATATATATATATGGCCAACCCATGATTCTTCATCTCTATCATACTGTAGATACACAAATGAATTAAGTTTAATAAAAGTAAATATATATATATATATATATGGCCAACCCATGATTCTTCATCTCTATCATACTGTAGATACACAAATGAATTAAGTTTAATAAAAGTAAATATATATATATATATATGGCCAACCCATGATTCTTCATCTCTATCATACTGTAGATACACAAATGAATTAAGTTTAATAAATTAAAATATATATATATATATATGGCCAACCCATGATTCTTCATCTCTATCATACTGTAGATACACAAATGAATTAAGTTTAATAAAAGTAAATATATATATATATATATATATGGCCAACCCATGATTCTTCATCTCTATCATACTGTAGATACACAAATGAATTAAGTTTAATAAAAGTAAATATATATATATATATATGGCCAACCCATGATTCTTCATCTCTATCATACTGTAGATACACAAATGAATTAAGTTTAATAAAAGTAAATATATATATATATATATGGCCAACCCATGATTCTTCATCTCTATCATACTGTAGATACACAAATGAATTAAGTTTAATAAAGTAAATATATATATATATATATATGGCCAACCCATGATTCTTCATCTCTATCATACTGTAGATACACAAATGAATTAAGTTTAATAAAAGTAAATATATATATATATATATGGCCAACCCATGATTCTTCATCTCTATCATACTGTAGATACACAAATGAATTAAGTTTAATAAAAGTAAATATATATATATATATATGGCCAACCCATGATTCTTCATCTCTATCATACTGTAGATACACAAATGAATTAAGTTTAATAAAGTAAATATATATATATATATATGGCCAACCCATGATTCTTCATCTCTATCATACTGTAGATACACAAATGAATTAAGTTTAATAAAGTAAATATATATATATATATATGGCCAACCCATGATTCTTCATCTCTATCATACTGTAGATACACAAATGAATTAAGTTTAATAAAGTAAATATATATATATATATATGGCCAACCCATGATTCTTCATCTCTATCATACTGTAGATACACAAATGAATTAAGTTTAATAAAGTAAATATATATATATATATATATGGCCAACCCATGATTCTTCATCTCTATCATACTGTAGATACACAAATGAATTAAGTTTAATAAAGTAAATATATATATATATATATGGCCAACCCATGATTCTTCATCTCTATCATACTGTAGATACACAAATGAATTAAGTTTAATAAAAGTAAATATATATATATATATATGGCCAACCCATGATTCTTCATCTCTATCATACTGTAGATACACAAATGAATTAAGTTTAATAAAAGTAAATATATATATATATATATATGGCCAACCCATGATTCTTCATCTCTATCATACTGTAGATACACAAATGAATTAAGTTTAATAAAAGTATATATATATATATATATATATGGCCAACCCATGATTCTTCATCTCTATCATACTGTAGATACACAAATGAATTAAGTTTAATAAAAGTAAATATATATATATATATATATATATGCCAACCCATGATTCTTCATCTCTATCATACTGTAGATACACAAATGAATTAAGTTTAATAAAAGTAAATATATATATATATATATATATGGATTCTTCATCTCTATCATACTGTAGATACACAAATGAATTAAGTTTAATAAAAGTAAATATATATATATATATATGGCCAACTGATCATCTCTATCATACTGTAGATACACAAATGAATTAAGTTTAATAAAAGTAAATATATATATATATATATACTGTTGGCCAACCCATGATTCTTCATCTCTATCATACTGTAGATACACAAATGAATTAAGTTTAATAAAAGTAAATATATATATATATATATATATGGCCAACCCATGATTCTTCATCTCTATCATACTGTAGATACACAAATGAATTAAGTTTAATAAAAGTAAATATATATATATATATATATATGGCCAACCCATGATTCTTCATCTCTATCATACTGTAGATACACAAATGAATTAAGTTTAATAAAAGTAAATATATATATATATATATATATATATATATATATATGGCCAACCCATGATTCTTCATCTCTATCATACTGTAGATACACAAATGAATTAAGTTTAATAAAAGTAAATATATATATATATATATATATGGCCAACCCATGATTCTTCATCTCTATCATACTGTAGATACACAAATGAATTAAGTTTAATAAAAGTAAATATATATATATATATATATATGGCCAACCCATGATTCTTCATCTCTATCATACTGTAGATACACAAATGAATTAAGTTTAATAAAAGTAAATATATATATATATATATGGCCAACCCATGATTCTTCATCTCTATCATACTGTAGATACACAAATGAATTAAGTTTAATAAAAGTAAATATATATAAATAAATATAATCATAAATTCTGAAATTATCCCATACTAACAAGAGCCAAAGAAATGTACACAATATTCAATGCTGAATGACAGATGCCTTATTCAAATCATTTGAGTAAAATGTAACAAACTATAAAAAAAATTCACTGTTTGTTTAAAAAAAACACTAAAATGTGTATTTTGAAATTTCTACTTCAAATTCCACATTATCAAAAAATGTATTTATTTCTGCCCCAAAGTATTGGTATATTTACACACAAACACACACAGACTATAGTGTGATAAAAATAAATGGGCCTATGTGTACTATAAATCTGTATCTATGTTATGATAACATCTAATCTAGGCTGACTATACTGGGAAATTCAGTTTAAAGTCTACTTAGCAGGGAAACACCCATCTCATCTTTAAGTACAGCTAACTTAATTTTTCAGAAATATTCAAAGAAAAGTTTTAATGTCCTTCAGACATCGTTTTGATTTTTTAAATGTGCGGTGGGCGAGTCGGTGTCGGTCATTTTGACAGGGTGGTGTTGGCTACAGGGTCGATTCCCAGTGATGGCATTGTTACCTTAGTCGCAACCCCCCCTCCCCCCATACTGAGTGATTGTAGCTTGGTCTTTGTTGGGTCTGGGAGGAGGGGGTTTTAAAAAAAAGAATGCATCAGAAATGTTCCAGTAACGACTGGACGCTATCTATAGCTAAAAATACTTATTGTGAATATTTTTTTTAGTCTGAATATGATACATCGTATTTTAAAAAAAAAATTATTTCATTGTTAAATTCTACACTTCAGCTGCGAAGGCCCTTTAGGGCTAAGGGAACTTTACTTTTATCACTGCCAAGTTACATAAAGAGTAATACAAATAGAGACGGACTGATGGAGAGAGACAGAGGAACAAAACTTGTCAGGAGGTATATATGGCGGAACTCGGGGAGCGCCAGCAGCTATGCCCGCCTCTTACTACAAAGAAACTTATTGAGCTAGATACATAATAAAACGGGGGGAAAAATGAAATATTTATGAAAATACCGTGGGTGGCAAATACAACGTGAAAGGTCGTATCTTGTACTAAATTTAGCAGATTAAATACAAATTGCTGTTTCTCTCCAGGTAATTTTTTATGCGGTTTCTTAGGGTATAATTGATGGCGGTTTCTTTGGGTGACTGATGACGGTTTATCTCAGTGCTATAACAGTAATGACGGCCTCTCTCGGTAACTGCCAATGGTAACCGTTTCTTGTGGTAATTGCTCTGACCTAAAAGTTGAAAATAAAGATCTGTGAACTATGGCCTCACTTTGACTTGTAGGTATTACATAGATAAAATGTCCCAAACTACTTGAGACATCAGTGAACATCAGACGGTTATGCAATTTGACATACCATGTGACTGTCAGCATACACACACACACACACAATTACACACAAACATACACACGCAAGTACGGAAGAAGAAATGTAAACAATCTGCAGGTCACATGATCTTTCCGGGTTTGGATCAATGAAGATTCAGTTATGAAAATACACACAGTGACCTCGTGGTGTATGGAATGACCAGGGGCGGATGTCATTTGGACCTCGACAGAATTAGATCGTCTCAAGACTTATAAACTTTTTATTTAGTTATATAAAGGGGATGACCGAATGTTTGACGAAATATTTAAAAAAAAAACATCAAAATACTGTCGACTATTTGCTCTAATTGGTTGTTTAAGTAACAATAATTTGTTTACTGACTGTTCTCAACACAATAATTGTTTTACTGACCGTTCTCAACACAACAATTTGTTTACTGACTGTTCTCAACACAATAACATGTTTACTGAGTGTTCTCAACACAATAATTTGTTAACTGACTGTTCTCAACACAATAATATGTTTGCTGACTGATCTCAACACAATAATATGTTTACTGACTGATCTCAACACAATAATTTGTTTACTGACTGTTCTCAACACAATAATATGTTTACTGACTGTTCTCAACACAATAATTTGTTAACTGACTGTTCTCAACACAATAATATGTTTACTGACTGTTCTCAATACAATAATTTGTTTACTGACTGTTCTCAACACAATAATATGTTTACTGACTGTTCTCAACACAATAATATGTTTACTGACTGTTCTCAACACAATAATTTGTTTACTGACTGTTCTCAACACAATAATTTTTATTTGGTTTTCTACTTCATTTTTTCATATCAATTAGTCTCTGTTTAATTTTTGTCTGCTTTTTTTGTTTGAATTAACTCTTAGTCCAGAAGATTGTATAAACTTTAACATTTTATTTTTTTAACTTTAGTTCTGGGATCCACCAATCAGAAAAAGTTGCATCGTATTCTTTGCGCCCTGGCATTTCGCACATGTGTTGCCGCTCAACAGAATGAGACACCTGAGCAAAACGAGATGCCTCAACAAAATGAGATGCCTCAACAAAATGAGATACCTCAACAAACCAATCATTATCATCAAGGGCAGCCTTGTCAAAAAACTCCACCTCTCTCAGAAATGACAGCGATGAAGAGTTTCGACGAGATCCCTTGACCTAGGGGACTGGCCAGATGGCCAATGATTGGAACAGCGTTTTTATTTAAACCTTTTAGTAAGTTTACACAATTAGTTAAATTAAATACTATTTACTTAGTGAGTTTGTGGGACGGATGGCCGAGTGGTGTAGATACTCGACTGTCGACCTGAGAGTCCTGGGTTCGATCCTCGGTGAGGCCCATGGAATTTTTCCTGGGGAAATTTGATGAAAAGTCGTCCTACAAGTCCACCCAGCTTTAAATGGGTACCTGACTTTAAGTTGGGGAAGTAAAGGCGGCTGGGCGTTGTGCTAACCACACAATCCCTTCATATGCCGAGGTTATAGAAACAGATGAATTCTACACTTCATCTACCCCGAAGGCCCGTTAGGGCTAAGAAGGGAACTTTTTACTTAGTGAGTTTATCAATGGCATTGTTCTCTTACTACATATTTAATAAGCGTCATACTTTGAACAGTACCACAGTACATATTTAGTAGGTTTACATGTTTAATATGTTTACATATTTAGCAGGTTTACTTATTTAGTAGGTTTACATATTTAGTAGATTTACATGTTTAATATGTTTACATATTTAGTAGGTTTACATGTTTAGTAGGCGTAGATATTCAAGTCTATAGTAGGTTATACAGGATGTTTGGGGTCATTTCAAAGAGCAATCTGTTTGACTTCAATATCTGCTTGATAACCAAACTACTTATTGGACAAGATGCACCCAACTGCATCGAAAGATGTGACCCACTGACCTATTTTTGTCAGACGTTCTGTGAAAAAGTTGAACACTTGGTTTGAAACCCATATGTAATTCATTCAATGAACCGTTACTTTAACTTGTAGGCGTTAACTTCCTACTTCATATTTATAACATTATGTCTAGTATTATGGATTATTGTCACTATAGGTCACATTAAAATGGCGACCCCCCCCCACACACATATCAAGTTGACCTTAAAATAATCTGTTCACCGCACCTAAGCGTTAAACTATTTTATCCTGAAGATAAGTAAAACCAGTTAAAACATTTTATTTAGTTGATAAGATACATAAATAAAACAACTTTAGATGAAAATTTAATTAAATTAAAAATTTTTGTCACGATTAATTTTTCTTTTTCGTGTAATAAAAAATAACCGACCAACGAAATAGTTCTCATGTATCTGCCTGCAGTGAACTAGTTCTCATGTATCTGCCTGCAGTGAAATAATTCTCATGTATATGCCTGCATGTATAGGCAAGCCAATTAAGATTACCCTTTTACTTACAACTTACAAAGCAGGTGCGTTCATTGAGGGGTTGGGGGGGGGGGTGGAAGGCAGCAACTGGGGCAAAGGCCCTTGGTTCCGCGCTATGAGCGTTTTGTTACGATAGATAAACAACTTTTACAGCTCTAGGCCCCGCATTTCTCTCCCCTCCCAGGCCATTCTACAACACTGACAACGCCGCCACTGTTACAAGTAATGCTGACTCACTACCGTGACCCAACTGTCTTTAATGGACCTAGCTATGGGACAAACAACCATTTGTAAATTACTGATAACAGCTTACTGCTGAATGACGGGATTTGACCAGGTGTTGAAAAATACATTCTATTCACCTGATTTTCAAAGTTTAATAACTTTATGATTTATTTTATTTTAATCACTACTCTTTTGCTACTGTATTACATGGATATATATATATATATATATATATATATATATATGTATAAATGTATATATATATGTATAAATGTATATATATATATGTATAAATATATATATATGTATAAATGTATATATATATATGTATAAATGTATATATATATGTATAAATGTATATATATATGTATAAATGTATATATATATGCATAAATGTATATATATATGTATAAATGTATATATATATATATGTATAAATGTATATATATATGTATAAATGTATATATATATGTATAAATGTATATATATATGTATAAATGTATATATATGTATAAATGTATATGTACAACGAACGATATGATATGATAGTAGGAGGAAAGAGAGGGGGATGAAAGAAAGAGGGAGAAATGAAGAGAAAGAGTGAGTGAATGACAGTGAGAGAGGATGGAGGGAGAGGTAGAAAGAATATAGAATGCATGAAAGTTTGATTCTGTTTTCATTGTGTTGACCCCTGTAGGTGAGAATGTCATGTCACGACCTGACCTGCTGGCCATCAACCTACACCGGAAGTACGGGAACATTGTCCGCATTCAGCTGCCCTTTGGTCCGACAGTCTTCTTGAAAGACCCTAAGGACATGCTGACAGTTATTGAGAATGAAGGCAGCGCACCGGAGAGACCTAATTTTGACCTGATCATGGCCTACTTAAAATCTAGGAACGTGGAAACATTAGCGACTCTGTAAGTCACGATGACCCAGCCAGATGTTTCACTTTCCGGCTAGACATTGAAATAATTGAAAACTGTCTGTTTGTTGTATGTTCTCTTACTGTCATGTTTGCTGTTTTCTTTCTGTCTGATTGTCAGTTTGTTTTCTTTTTCTATTGTTGCCTGTTTTATTTTGACTCGTCTGTTAACGAGCGTTTGTCCCGAATTGACCTAACCCAGATTCTGTACACGGAAACTGTAAACCCTGGCCTGCTCTCCACGTCCACAAAGTAGGCCTATGACCTAAGGATTGTATCACCGGAAAAGTGATAAATAAAAAAAAAATTGTGTCTTTAAATAATTCACATAGAAAACATAACACATGTCATAACACAAGTCAAAGCAGAATTTTTTTTTAAAATTAGGTCACGGCATACATTGCAATTAGTGAGTCGGCATCCCCATCATGTTTTTTGTTTAAAAAATATAGCACAACAACTTGTTCATTGTTAAAACAAACTAACATAAAACAAAACAGACGAGTTAACTTGTACAAAACACAAAACTAATTAACTGTTTAAAAAATGAAACAAACAAACTAGTTAACTGTTTAAAAAAACAAATAGTTTTAATAATATGACCGGAGCACTGCCAATATAATCTTTCACAAGTGAAATGATTATATTTATGAATGTGTGTTTTTGTGTGCCTGTAGCAAACTAACAGTTCCGCTGATTCAGTTCAGGGGGTCGGGGCAGTTTTTAAACCCAGTGCGCGAGGAAGTTATTTAACCTACTGACCCACATTTGACTTAACACTATCACAATCCCGTTCATTATTTTAAAAAAAAAGAAAAAAAAATGATTTAGGTTTTTTCAAGAATTTATTTCATCTTTATAACACTTAGGGTGATATTTAGTGGCAATGTGGTGGTGATTTGGTGGCAGAGGCGCAACTAGACCAAACTTTAGGGGGGGGGGGAGCAAAAAAAAATCACTTGTATTGAAAAATCACATTATTTTACATATTTGTATTTTATATTTAAACAAATTTTAATCTAAATTTCACTTTTTTTTATTTCGGAGGGGGCAAATGCCGCCCCCCCCCCGTTGCGCCACTGTTTGGTGGTATTTTGGTGGTAGTTTATTGGTAATTTAGGCCGAGTCTGCCGATCCATGGTTGAAATTATTGTCAGTACATTACCATGTATCTACTTTATTCCAACTAACCTGATTCTTCATCATTCTCTCCCTTGTAAAACCAGGCAAGGCGAAGAATGGAGACGTCTGCGTATGAAATCCCAACCTATATTCCTCCGTCCTGGGTCTGCAGACCCGTATCTTCCCGCCATTGCCAAGGTCGCCGGTGATCTGGTGACCAACCTAGACCAACAGTTGCACAAGGATGGAGATTTCCGTGACGTCATATTCCTTTATGTTCTGGAATGTAAACAAAAACACTTTGTATATAAGTTAAATAAGTGTAAATGTTTTGATGCCATAGTTATTTTTTTTCTAAACAACTGTTACACCCCTTGGCACCATACCCCCCACACCCAATAATTGTTACACCCCGTGACACCATACCCCCACACCCAATATCTGTTACACCCCGTGACACCATACCCCCACACCCAACAACTGTTACACCCCGTGACACCATACCCCCACACAATAACCTTTCCCTCTAAAAACATCCATTAATAAAAAAAAAACGTAATACAAAATAATAATCTAGAAAAAGCACGCTACTCTATCAGTTATAAATGTCTTTTTTCGTTATTAAATTATTTTTTTTTTGTTAAAGTGTAAGCTACGTTAATAAAGAACATGCAAAACATTTATAAGGTACTGACCATAGATCTATGGTTCTGACTTTGCATAAAGAAATGAAACAATAAGGATTTGAGATTATTTTTAAAACTGTGTTCTATGGTATTGTTGGATTAGGTTTTAGAGTAAGTTAAGAACTTCAGCCCCTCCTCTGTCATTAAGGTTATCCGGAACATCCTTCCATCACATCGACCAGATAACAGAAATGTTCTGACCATCAGACCATGCAAGTGCAAGTACGAGTACATGTACCCACGGTGCACGCACGAATACAAGTACAGTTACACGTTTTTAAAATTTCAAGTAAGGCTATGGGTAGAAAATACCCAGGGTACAAACACCCCACGGTGCAGTTACGAGTAGAAGTACAAGTACCCCCAAATATGTACTGGAGGACTACTCGAGTATAGGTACTTGATAAAATAAGTACCACAACTCTGCCAGATAATTGAGATTCTACTGCATACATTGTCTACATTTAGAAACGGGAATATTATATATAGTGAGGACCAACGAACACATTCACTCCAATTTGAAACTTTCCTTTTTTTTACTGTAATACTGAGTAGTGCTAATTACCTTTATGACTAAAGTTCCTCTGAAGTTTTATTTTTGACTTTCCTCTAGGTTTGTACCAGTTTTGTTTCAACCGACGTCTGGGGGCCCTGTCTGCCCGCGGGGCCTCACAGAACAATGTGACGGTCACTAAAGTCAGTGAGCTGGTCACCACACTGAGTAAACCCCCCATCTTCCCCCTGTACAAACTGTGGAGGACTGGACAGTACCGTGTCATTGAGAGCAGCATGGACCACCTGTTGAAGTAATTGGTTTCATGCTCACTTAGGAGGAACACGAATGATTCAATGACAAAGATAGAATACGGTTCAGAGAATGAAGGATATATTCTAATTGTATAGTATGTGGGTGGTCTCACATATGATTCATGAGTGCCGTATTTCATGTATATATATATATGTGTGTGTGTATATATATATATATATATATGTGTGTGTGTGTATATATATATATATATATATATATATATATATATATGTCAAAATACTTTATTGAGTCAATGTATCACGATAAGTGAACAGTAGTAATTAAACAACAGAGAAAAATATACTGACCCATAAGACAACTTCAGTCTGGTGACGGATGCCATCTGTTCGATTCCAATATTTAAGTGAGTCAATGTGTGTCTATATTTCGTACAAAAGTATGGCGTTACGATGTCTCGCATCGGTGGGCATTTTCATTCTGGTCGGCGGGCACTCCCATACTGGTCGTCGGTGTGTGTGTGAAGTCCCTGTAAGGATGAGATGAAATCTCTTAGATCCTATAAACCACTAATGGGACGGTTTTTATGGTGCCCTTCTTTCATCCCCACCATAGACTGTAGTCCAGTGGCCATGGAGGCACCACGTGAGATATAGCGGGGACTTTAGCCATGACTTGAAATATCCATTTGTCCTCTCCGGAGATCAATCCAGTGACCCTCAGGTCGACGGTCAAGCGCTTGACCACACGACCATCCATCCACCTTATACTGGTCGTGGGCACCTCCATACTGGTCAGAGGGCGACATGGTGCCTATAAGCACAGTTCTGAGAAACCCTGCTTACTTTTAATTTCTACGTCTACGAACTACGTATATCATTCCATGTCAAAATAACTAACCTCTATTAAAGTAACGAACCTCTATTAAAGTAACGAACCTCTATTAAAGTTCGACCATAAAAATTTATATTAAATTTAAGATTTCAGGCACGATTAAGTCTTTTCGTTAACCGAATTTTTTTTTCTTTCCATGAACAGAATATCATCCGTGGAAGTTCGTCGAGTGGTCGAGTCTTTAGTGAAACAAGAAACCAATACAGAGTCCAATGGAAGACATTTTATTGAAACACTTATAACTAACACAGACTTGACAGAACAGGAGATCGTTATGACTCTCAGCGATTTCTTCTTCGGTGGCACTGATACAGTATGTCTAATGTCATGTTTATCACAACCTGATACAGTATGTCTAATGTCATGTTTATCACAACCTGATACAGTATGTCTAATGACATGTTTATCACAACCTGATACAGTATGTCTAATGTCATGTTTATTACAACCTGATACAGTATGTCTAATGTCATGTTTATTACAACCTGATACAGTATGTCTAATGTCATGTTTATTACAACCTGATACAGTATGTCTAATGTCATGTTTATCACAACCTGATACAGTATGTCTAATGTCATGTTTATTACAAGGTCCAACTACTCACATAGACTAACAAAGTATATTTTACATATTTTCAAGTCTTCTCATAAAATCACCTCTTTCGACCTATTATTATAATGGCTTACTTTAGAGAAAAAAATTAGGCGATGAAGGGGGAAAATTCGATTTCCTTTGTATGTGAATATTAAACGTTGTTATTTCCCTTTACCACAGACATCCAAGAACTTAAGTCTGGTGTTTTATCATCTGGCCAAGTATCCGACACAACAACAGTTGCTGTATCAGGAACTTATGTCTGTTTTAGGTGATGATCAGTTGAAAATTGATCATATTAACAAAATGGACTTCCTGAAAGCTTGCGTCAAAGAGTCACTGAGGTAAAGAGATTAAAAAGAAAAAAAATTGTTAGAAGGTGAAGGTTAATAAGTGGCGACAATTCTCGGAAAAAAAACGCACACGTGTAAATAGTTCACTTAAACATTGACACAACTTAAAAATAAAATAAATACATAAATTATAAACTTCACTGACGCCTGGAGACCAGACGAATACATTACATGACGTAACTGACCGATAACCCACTGACCTAATTTGACGCGAGTCACGTGACGAACTTTCCCGCTGTGTCACCATGTGATCGAATTCTCTAACGTTCATCCACCTGTTTTTGTCAGGTTGACCTTTCCACTAGCACCCGGCCCGAGCCGATACCTACAAAAAGATCTGGTTTTATCTGGATACCATGTTCCTAAAGGGGTATGTTTATATTCGATTTCTATCTTTTCACATTATCTGTAACGTCACGTTACATAAAGTAAACACAAAGACAGGGTTTAGAGGAGAGCGAACGAGAGAAATGGTGAAATGAATGAGGTAGGGGGGAGAATGGGGTAGATGGAAGCAGAGTTTTCCTTACAAAAAGTGCCCCCCCCCCCCAGGATTAAACTTAATAAAATATCGAACCCTTAAAAAAAGGCCTTCACGAGCCTACTTCTCCCCCCCCCCCCTTAAACTGTTAAGTCATTTTAAGACGGGTGCCACTGAAAGGTGTTCAGATTGTTCTTTCATGTGGCTGGTCAGTGGTCACACATAAGAACGCCCCCCCCCGAACGGTGGCCTGGACTTATATTTTAATAGTGGCGTAGCTCACGTTAGTAGGGCCTGGTGATGAATCGGAAAATACCGTCTCATACACTGCCAAAAAAAGTACGTAATTAGTGAATATGTCACACATCTCGTAATTAGTGAATACGTCACACATCTTGTGATTAGTGAATATGTCACGTAATTAGTGAATATGTCACACATCTTGTAATTAGTGAATACGTCACACATCTTGTAACTAGTGAATATGTCACACATCACGTAATTAGTGAATATGTCACACATCACGTAATTAGTGAATACGTCACACATCACGTAATTAGTGAATATGTCACACATCGCGTAATTAGTGAATATGTCACACATCACGTAATTAGTGAATACGTCACACATCACGTAATTAGTGAATATGTCACACATCACGTAATTAGTGAATACGTCACACATCCACGGCAAATTTAGTACCGCCCCAGGCGGACAGCCCCCCCCCCCCCATTGAGTTACACCACCGGGTTAATTCTTATTTATTTTTGTACAGATACACTTTGTATCTATACAGATACACTTGTATTTCATTGCAGATATACTTGTATTTTGGTACAGATACACCTGTGACTCGTATTTCGCTACAGTTACACTTGTTTTTTTCACTGTCTGGCTAATAATGGATCAATAATTCAATGTAAAATTCTCAGGCGACTGTCCTCAGTCTATACCCTATCTGAATTAACTCTCTCTGGTCTCTCACCCGACAGACTCTGGCCACACTCTGTAACGTGGCCTACTTGCACGATCCTGAATGTGTTAAACTCCCTGAAGAGTTCGTTCCACAAAGATGGCTGCGTGATAACAATGGGCACAGGAATGAAACAATACCAACTGTTTGTTCACTGCCGTTTGGTAAGGGTTTACATTAGGCCTGGACAATCTGTCTTTTCTAATGTACCCAACAACCTACACACCTATCTACCTACGTACGTAGCTATCTACCTGTCCACTTTCAGACATTCATTCATACATATAGACCTACCAAAGACTACGTGCATAAACCAATACATGCCAACCTACATACTTACCAACTAATACAAACCTATATCCTTACTAACCTTAATATTTATCTTTCTACATATATACATACGCACCAATAGACCTACCTACGTGCATACGTACCAATAGACCTACCTACCGACTAACTAACCTATAGACCTACCTATCTACCTGCATATCTGTATTCCTACCTACATGCATACCTACATACGTATCGATTTCTCAACCGGCATTCTAGATACCTATCTAAATACCTACATAAATACCTAGCTACCTACTAGTACCTACCTATCTAAATACCTATTTACCTATCTACATACGTACCTACCTATCTACATAATACCTACATATGTACATAATGCCTACCTACCTATCTAAATACCTACATACCTACCTAAATACCTACCTACCTAAATATCTACCTACCTACCTAACTACTACATACATACCTACCAACCTATATACTACATCCTTGCACATCTTATCTTTATACCACCATACATGCCTACATTCATACCTATAGACTTACCTGCCTACCTGCATCTCCGTATTCCTACCTATCTATCTACCTACCTACCTACCTACCTACTTACTCAGGTCCGCCAACCAACCTGTTTGATTTGCTTGACTGTTTAAAAAAAAGACAACTTTTGTGACCAACTCTACCTTTCACTCCTGCTAATGCTTAAAAAAACTCACATTTATTTAGAGCAGTAAACAATAATTTTTAAATTCCAGGTGTTGGCGCTCGCATGTGTCTGGGCAAGAGATTTGCTGAACTCATCATGTTTCTCAGTTTGATCAAGGTAAACAATACTGTACACATCAAACTAAACAGCCAATCAATTATTGTAAACATCAAACTAAACAGCCAATCAATTATTGTAAACATCAAACTAAACAGCCAATCAGTTATTGTAAACATCAAACTAAACAGCCAAACAATTATTGTAAACATCAAACTAAACAGCCAATCAATTATTGTAAACATCAAACTAAACAGCAAATCAATTATTGTAAACATCAAACTAAACAGCCAATCAATTATTGTAAACATCAAACTAAACAGCCAATCAATTATTGTAAACATCAAACTAAACAGCCAATCAATTATTGTAAACATCAAACTAAACAGCCAATCAATTATTGTAAACATCAAACTAAACAGCCAATCAATTATTGTAAACATCAAACTAAACAGCCAATCAATTATTGTAAACATCAAACTAAACAGCCAATCATTTATTGTGTTTAAACATTGAAATTCAAATAGTTTCTTGAATATTTCTAACTACTCGTGTATCATCAGTATTGGGATATTAAATATCCCACTATCTGTGGCGTAACAAGGGAGGGGTTGTCACCCCCCGTGTGGCTCTATCACTAGTTACACTACTGCCCAGTAATGCCCAGTGCCCAGTCATATTGAAAGGTCAATTGATAGAATCTCTATGATACACCACTTCAATCCACAGATCATCCAGAAATATGAGTTGAAGTTAAAAGATGAAACGGTGGGCGCGGACATTGTCTATGAAATATTTCCTACAATCAACAAGCCGCTAAAGATTGAATTTATTCCTCGGTTCAACACGTGACCAACTAGAAGAGTTACCATTGGCCGACTGCTGGAATGGAGCTTTTAGCTACTATTAACAAAATAATTCCCCAATGATTGGTTTTTGTGCATGTTGTAAATGTGATAATATTAGCCATAAGTTTTAGGCTGTTAATATTCAAACACACCTTACTTGCCAGTGTATTTGTTCTCGAGCTTGTTGTGGCTAGATACTAGCTGCCCTTTGACCTATTGGGTTACATTACGTTAAAATATATTGTGCATATAATACGTTCTACAATTGTTGTGAGTTGTTGTAAGAAAAATGTCATACCTCATTAACATTAACATTGTAAATCATTCATGTCGTCAGAGTTTCTTTAAATCATCATAACTGCTATTTATTTGATATTTAGGTTGCCCCCAGATTAGCCTGTCATTTATAGACATGGCATTTAGTTGTCTTCTTTGTATGACCTCATTACATTGTCATTTATAGACATGACATTTAGTTGTCGTCTTTGTATGACCTCATTACATTGTCATTTTCAAATAAATAAATACTCATGATGCATTTCACTGAGACTATAATGAATTTAAAATATCTATTCAAATCTTAAAACTTGATTAATTATAAGATGGTCCATGCAATGTTATTCCACTCTGTTATATTTATGTCATGTCATTATTGCTGTTGTATGTATTGCGGTCATATTGTGATAATTTATAGCTTAATAAAACAACAATAACAACAACTGTGTTAAATTATGTATTAGTCCGTACCTATACTCATATATTAAAACTGTGTTATACTAAACACTATATTACTTTAGGCTACCACTGACCTATAGAATTATGAGAGACGACAAGAAACTTAACAAACCGTAAGAAATGCTCGAAAGGTTATACATTATAGCTATGGAACATTATACAATAATTAAACACCTGGTTTGTTTTTATCCACTGGGTTGTGTGTTTACTAATTTTTTTTGACCCCCCCTCCCCATGTTTTATACAAACATGTTAGTTATCTCCCCGTACTCTGTAAATCAAAGATGTGAGAAGTCTCAGTTTCCAGAATTTTATAAACTGGTTCAAATTTCCGATTTGAGCATTGTACCCATTAGGAAAAAGGGGTGGGGGGGGGGTACATCGTGAATGACGTATAAAGGCCTATTAAAAACAAAAAACATCCGTCCGACACTAGACAGACGTACATGACGTACATATCTGTCGTGGGAAAATCCACAGCATCCACATTCCAGTGTCAGTAACTGTAAGCAGAGGGTTTCTTTGGTGGTCTTTTATTCTGCCCTAGTCAAAAACTTTTGGCGACATATGGGGGACCCTTTAGCAAAATTAGCTGCCAGGGCCCTCTTATTATCTTATTTCATAAATGTTAATGCTGTAAAGGGCTCATTTGGCAGCCCCGGGGGTGGGGGTCAGGTAGCCTCCTTGTTGGCATGTCCATAAGAAGTACAACCTCTGCCTCACGGGAGCTAACCCATACAATAGGCATTTATTAACAATAACTTGTTACTTGTCACCCTTTTCTGGTCACTAGAAATTAAAATATTTTTAAGCCGACCTGATTTCAGATCAACCGTTTGAGTAGAGTCGTTCACAAACAGTCGAGAACATTGTTTGTCTCCAATACTAAATCATCACTAGAACATGAGATTTTCAAAAAGGGATATAAGTAAATTAATATTATGTTTGAAAAAAAAATCAATTAAGCATGACTGAACTTTACAAACTTCTCAAGATATTGTACAGTATTGTACACTGTAATACATTAAATATAACATAACAGTTGACCAATGAACACGACTTTGAATTCAATTGCTCTTTTTTTTTTAAAACCTCTTAAATCATCATGAACGTTACATCATGCATCTATGATTTATTTACATATTTTTTTAAATTGATTAAAATTTAATCTAATTTGTATCAATTAAATTAATCTGTACAATATATGTAAATTTTTAAAATTAAATTAACATGGATAGCGAAGTCGATAGTGAACTCAACTCACATGCAAAGGATGCAGGGTTCAATCACCGGTAAAGCCAAAAATATTCGCCGCTGACTTGGGGAGGAGATGGGCGCCACCATGTCTATAAGCCCACAGATGGGCGCCACCTTGTCTATAAGCCCACAGATGGGCGTCACCATGTCTATAAGCCCACAGATGGGCGTCACCATGTCTATAAGCCCACAGATGGGCGCCACCATGTCTATAAGCCCACAGATGGGCGCCACCATGTCTATAATCCCACAGATGGGCGCCACCATGTCTATAAGCCTACAGATGGGCGCCACCATGTCTATAATCCCACAGATGGGCGCCACCATGTCTATAAGCCCACAGATGGGCGTCACCATGTCTATAAGCCCACAGAAAGGACGTTTGAAAGTACATCTGTTGATGAGTTCATTCGTTCCCCCCATTGACCACATCGGTTGAGGGAATTAAAAAAAAAGTATGAATAAATTGTAAAGCAACTAATAATTATACTCTGAATAGCATTTCTTATTTCTTGTCACACAATTAATTAAAGTACAACCTGATTAAAAATTCTAACAATCCGAGGTCCAGAGGTCTGGATAATATAATTTATAGTTTGACAAACTAGGTGACTACTGGGGCCTACACTGCCAAGAGTCCCTCTGTCGGATATTTTATTTTGACGTAAGCAAATAAGAAATAAATTTAACCAGTTGTAATTAAAAAAAAATATTTTTTTTTATAAGATCTAGCTATTTCGGAACTCAAGATGTGATGGCTAGTTCTAGAGGTAATGCCTCATTCAGAGAGGCCATATTTGTCCAAGATTTTTATATGCCTAGGATTTAAAAGCGGTGACCTTGACTTTTTTTTTTGCATACTGAACCCAAGTGTACAATTGTACAGGACTCCATAAATGTACAATTACACAGGACTACATAAATGTACAATTACACATGACTACATAAATGTACAATTACACATGACTACATAAATGTACAATTACACAGGACTACATAAATGTACAATTGTA
This sequence comes from Bulinus truncatus, assembly GCA_021962125.1. Lineage (NCBI taxonomy): Eukaryota > Metazoa > Mollusca > Gastropoda > Planorbidae > Bulinus > Bulinus truncatus. The sequence goes on along the minus strand of JAGDYQ010000025.1, from coordinate 2,620,675 downwards.
CAGGACTCCATAAATGTACAATTACACAGGACTACATAAATGTACAATTACACAGGACTACATAAATGTACAATTACACAGGACTACATAAATGTACAATTACACAGGACTACATAAATGTACAATTACACAGGACTACATAAATGTACAATTACACAGGACTACATAAATGTACAATTACACAGGACTACATAAATGTACAATTACACAGGACTACATAAATGTACAATTACACAGGACTACATAAATGTACAATTACACAGGACTACATAAATGTACAATTACACAGGACTACATAAATGTACAATTACACAGGACTACATAAATGTACAATTACACAGGACTACATAAATGTACAATTACACAGGTCTACATAAATGTACAATTACACAGGACTACATAAATGTACAATTACACAGGACTACATAAATGTACAATTACACAGGACTACATAAATGTACAATTACACAGGACTACATAAATGTACAATTACACAGGACTACATAAATGTACAATTGTACAGGACTCCATAAATGTACAATTACACAGGACTACATAAATGTACAATTACACAGGACTACATAAATGTACAATTACACAGGACTACATAAATGTACAATTACACAGGACTACATAAATGTACAATTACACAGGACTACATAAATGTACAATTACACAGGACTACATAAATGTACAATTACACAGGACTACATAAATGTACAATTACACAGGACTACATAAATGTACAATTACACAGGACTACATAAATGTACAATTACACAGGACTACATAAATGTACAATTACACAGGACTACATAAATGTACAATTACACAGGACTACATAAATGTACAATTACACAGGACTACATAAATGTACAATTACACAGGACTGCATAAATGATCCAGGCAACATGAAAGAAGTGACGTCACTACCACTTGACCATTATTACCGATAATCAAATATTACAGGTGACACTGTGACACGTCAAAATATTTTAATCTGACTTTTAATATTGGTGAAATGGTCGCGGTGCAACTCTCACTGTAAGGTGAATTCTGATTTTTTTTTTAAAGTGAATCAGGAACATACACTCTTCAGTTTGTAATGACGTTATTGGACTGATTGAATCAGGAACATACACTCTTCAGTTTGTTATGACGTTATTGGACTGATTGAATCAGGAACATACACTCTTCAGTTTGTTATGACGTTATTGGACTGATTGAATCAGGAACATACACTCTTCAGTTTGTAATGACGTTATTGGACTGATTGAATCAGGAACATACACTTTTCAGTTTGTAATGACGTTATTGGACTGATTGAATCAGGAACATACACTCTTCAGTTTGTTGGACGATCTATGTAAACACTGAACTGACGAATCACAAATTTATCGGATCGTTTCAATAAACTTATCAGCTAAAAGAACTAATGTTGTAGACTATTCCTGCACTAAGAAAGTACCTGCACTACTTTATATTAACTGAACAATGCCAAAAAGAACAAACTTTATTATATGTACGAAAACAATTTTATTTATCTATTATTAAATAAACTTGACTTTGAAAGATATGAAGAACAGCGCGAAATAAGTGGCTTAAAGAACAAGGGACATAATAAGAGTAAACGTTTTAAAACAATACTTATCAGCAGTTGCTTTTCTTTGAACGAGAAAATTATTTGTTTGCCTATTTATCCTGACTTCAATCTTCACATAGAGAATTTAAATTTTAGTTTTAATTGAAAAAAAAAAATTAGTTCCCATTTAAAGCGTTGCAATTTTTATAACTTCTAAATATATTATTTTTATTTTAAATAATATATATATTAGGGTGGTTCACAATGTATAGGTAAAAAATAAAAGTTGAAAAATTGCTAGTGCTTCATAAAAATTGTGTTACCTGTGCTACAGAGACCTTAAATATAAAATATAACTCCATTTAAAGTTAATTTAGTACTGCCTCAAAGCACCTGAATTTTTTGTTTGGTCCCAAAAATCGATATTATTTCCAGCTTAAAGATCAAATTGAAGACTGGTCAACTGTTACTTATTTTTTGCAAGTACAAAGAATATTTAACTTTTAAAAAAGTAAACAACTCCATTTTGATTGTACTGTCTACAAGTTTTTAATATTTGTCTTAATTTTCATTTATTTCTAGGAGGTATTGGCTATTGATTTATTAGAGACATTTTTTTAAAATGGCTGTTACAAGATCTCAGACATATGTTCATCTGATTGGCGAACCAGTACAGTTATTTAATGGAAATATGCTACCAACAACTAGAGAAGTTTAACAAGTCTACTATCATCATCACAATAATGAAAAACTGTCTAAAACTGAATCGGTTACAGTTACTGTTAGACAGGTTTGCGAGATATGGGCCAGAGCAAGAGTACCATCAGCTGAAGAAAGAAATATTACCCACAAGCTAAAACTTCTTGTTGATAAACACAGAACTGTCTGTCGCAATAAGACCCGTGGTGGCACAGCTCAGATGGCAAGGGAGTCAAATTTTGAAGCTGATATGAATGGCCTGTTTGATATTGCTCATCATGATGCGATGAACCGAATAAAAATTGAAGAAGAAAGATAGGGTTTATCTGGCTGATCAAAGAACAGAAAGGAAGTATGTCATGGGTAAAATAGACCAGCAGCTTACAGCAGTATAGGGTCGACGAGCAGTAAGAATACAAAGAGAAGCTGGACTGAGGACCAAAGAAGACAGGAGGCTAAATGATTTAGCTCAGGCAAGTGCACCAGCATCGGCAAGTTTGAATAATGGTGACACCAGTGACATTAGTGATCTTGATGAAGAAAGTAGTGCAGAACTCAGTGACTACAATCCTGAATGCAAATCATCAGACAGTTCAGACACACAAGGTCAAACACAGCAAAAGCGTGCAAAAATATCTGCAAATGAAGCTGTAAGTCCACAGTTAGCTGCAGCACTAGATCGTACAAGTGTCAGCAATCGAGATGCTGCATATATTCTACATGCAGCAGCTACGACTTATGGACAAAATGCATCAGGTATGTCCTTGTCTGTCAGCAGCATCAGAAGAACAAGATCAAAGCATCGTACTCAAGCAGCTGCTGATGTGAGGTCTGCATTCAACAGAGATGGCCCACTGGTTATACATTTCGATGACAAATTGCTTCCTTCAATAGCTGGCGGTCCAGGAAAAGATCACGTAGCAATCATTGTAACAGGTCGTACAACTGAAAAGCATTTGGCTATTCCAAAAGTTGTACAAGGAACAGGTGAGCAAATAGCCAAAGCTGCAGCAGAAACCATCACTGATTGGGAGCTGACTAACAGCATTGCAGGAATGTCATTTGATACAACTGCAGCAAACACTGGCCATCTCAATGGCGCATGTGTGCTACTGGAGCAAAAACTAGGCAAAGAACTGCTGTGGTTGGCTTGCCGACACCACATCCTTGAAGTCCTCTCTCTCTCTCTCTTTGAACTCTCTCAGTTTTATCTGCGGGCTGAGACTTTGTCTCTTAGAGCCCGTGAGATCAGACCTGCTGTGTCTCTCAACATCTGGAGACTGCCATAGAGCCCGATGGCCAGCAGGCTTCCGGACTGGTCCACCCTGTGGTCCGCCAGTCCGGGGCACTCGAATAGCAAATGATCTACGGTTTCCTTGAAGTCCTATGCAGCGACATTTTTAAAAAGGTGTTTGGCCCAACATCAGGGCCAAATGTGATATTATTTCGCAGATTTCAAGAATTTTGGCCAAATATTGACACTCAATCAATGAATGAACAATGAACAGTGTTGTAGTGTTTTATGTTACTTAACTGGTTCTGTGAACATTTTACTGATTGGCCCAAAACACTGTGTGCAATGCATTTATATTTTAATTGTTGAAAGCTCAACATTGTTCTGAATTTATGTTGCGTAAACGAAAAAGGGCCGTTATTGTAATTTTCAAATCCAATTAGGCAGTACTGATTACTGAATGAATGTTAATTTTCAGAGTCTGTGAACATTTTGTTGACTGTTTGGAACTCTCAGTACATTTATAATTTCAATGTGAAAACCTCAACATTTTTCTGGCTTAATGATACAAAACGGCAGTTATCACCATTTTTAATCCTCATGAGGCAGTAGTAAATGATGATAGAATGACTCAGTTTTTGTTGTTATTTCATTATCTCATGACATATAACAGAAAAATCAAAAAGCACTACAAGTTACTATAAAAAATTTGTTTGAACCACCCTAATATATATATATATATATATATATATATATATATATATATATATATATATAATATATATATATATATATATTATACATTTCGTTAAACTTTTTGTTAAAATCGCCATTCAAACAATTCTAAAGGGTGAACTACTCAAAGATGAATGATCAATGGAAGATTGCATTAATACATCATTTATACAATGTAATACAAACCAGATATTGCAATATTACTGCAACATTTGTATGCTTGTAGCTTCTGTTGCTTTCAAGTTGTACAATATTTTCTTTAAATCTAAATTTCACCCACAATTTTAAACCAGTATTACTAAATATAAAATGACTAAAAAAGTTGCAACAAAGTACATTAGTTGGCTTTTACAAGACATGGACTACTGCTCGTTCTCATCAATATTTCATTTTCAAATTTATATTAGTAGATCAAGTTACCAAAACTCTAAAGAACCACGAGAGCTGATAAAATGTAGAATTCACCCCTTTCTGTAACCAAGACGTATAAAGGGATTGTGTGGCTAGCACAACGCTCTTCAATTCACAACAGTTTATATAAACATTCCTTCTATCTGATCTTGGTGTGGCCCTACTGACAAGTTATGAACCATTGTGTCCCGCGGTTCAATAAAGTTTGACCACCCATAGTTTTACTGAAAGCAGCAGTTTAGTCATATTTTCTAAGTACATGGCAGACCTATCTGTGCTGCATCACTCCATCAGCGGACCTATCTGTGCTGCATCACTCCATCAGCAGACCTATCTGTGCTGCATCACTCCATCAGCAGACCTATCTGTGCTGCATCACTCCATCAGCAGACCTATCTGTGCTGCATCACTCCATCATGTAGCAAAAAAAAAATTGCAAACATTTATTTAGTTATGATTTATCAATTATATTTTAAGGCTACTATACATACAAATAAAATGAAAATAAAAAAAAAAACTAAAAAAAAAATGTCTTTTGTAGTTTGATAAATGCAGTTATCTATCTATATTTGTGAACAAAAGCTATTTAGGATTTAGCAATAGGCATAAAGTAACCTTGCACTCATTGACTTGATTAGTTTGTCAATTTGCGATACTAGACATTGTCCAAGATTAACACAGTTAAAATAAACAAATGTCAATGTAATGAAAGGTGTTCAACAGTAAAACTCTATATTGATGTTTTCATGTCACGTGATGTGTTTAACCTCATTAAGACAGGGGGCGTCATGAAATTGTGACTCATAAAAGTGGGCGTTGACCCTAAACAGGCTGGAGACAGTGATTGGAACTTGACTACAGAGTCCATTCATAATTTACATCGATTTGTATTGAGATTTTAAAAAATGTTGGCCGAGTCCATTGAAATTTACATTGACAAGAGGGGCAATGCATTAACTCATAGGGGTGAACTAGTGGAGGCGATGCATTAACTCATAGGGGTGAACTAGTGGAGGCAATGCATTAACTCATAGGGGTGAACTAGTGGAGGCAATGCATTAACTCATAGGGGTGAACTAGTGGAGGAAATGCATTAACTCATAGGGGTGAACTAGTGGAGGCGATGCATTAACTCATAGGGGTGAACTAGTGGAGGCGATGCATTAACTCATAGGGGTGAACCAGTGGAGGCGATGCATTAACTCATAGGGTGAACCGGTGGTGGCAATGCATTAACTCATATTGTGAACCGGTGGAGGCAATGCATTAACTCATAGGGTGAACCGGTGGAGGCAATGCATTAACTCATAGGGTGAACCAGTGGAGGCAATGCATTAACTCATAGGGTGAACCAGTGGAGGCAATGCATTAACTCATAGGGTGAACCGGTGGTGGCAATGCATTAACTCATAGGGTGAACCGGTGGTGGCAATGCATTAACTCATAGGGTGAACTAGTGGAGGATCCCGGTAGAGTTTTACAACCACCAACAGAGCCTATGCATGTAAGAGTATTGTCCGATATTTTTAACGAAAACCATTAAAGCTAAAATTCAGAAACACGCCCAAAATCCACCATATTAGTAAAAGAATTAAAAAAAAAAGTACTTCTATTTTTAGATTTTATGGGTCATTTATTTGTATTTACACAATATAAAACGGTGAGTTTGCCACAAACCAGCCAACCCAACCAGAGAGTTTAAATGTGTAGGCCCCTACTTCGACCGGCTTAGTTTTCTTTGTAATTGAGATTATTAAGATTCTTTTAAAAATATAAAATTGCCCCATAAAACCACCTACTTTTACGACGTATAAATATTATTATAGCTTGGAATGGTTGAAAGTTTGTTTTGACATTTCTCAAGAATGGTGTTTTCAAACATTCAAGTTGAAGCTCTGCATGCGTTTGTTTGAAAATTATACAGTCTAAATTGAAATGGAAACGTCAACTTAGAATTTGAACTTATAGAGTGAAATTATATACATTTGTTTGTTCTATCTTGGTCAGCCGTTGAAGTTCCGTGGTGTACGAAAACTAGGAAATCTAGAAAAAGTGGTTGAAAAAATTGGCTTTTCCTTTTATATTCAATATGTTTTCTTCTAAATTTTTTTTAATAATGTTGAAAGTGAAAATCTGATTGATCTTTTCCTCTATTATCAAATCTACTCAATTTAGTCTTGCATTCGTTTGAAAAAGGCAAGTTTTTACATTTGGTTATGTATTTTTTTAATAGAAAAAAAATTAACTGCTCTTTTCTCTTTATCTTTCTTCCTTCCCCCCTATTCCCCTTCCTCTCTCTCTCTCTCTCTCTCTCTCTCTCTCTCTCTCTCACACACACACACACACACACACACACACACTCTCTCTCTCCCTCTCTCCTAAAATGAGAATACTTCTAGGTATGAGAGGCGTGTACTGTTACACTAATCATGCAACTTATAATATATATATATATATATATATATATATATATATATATATATATAGAGAGAGAGAGAGAGAGAGAGAGGGAGGGAGAGAGGGAGGGAGAGAGAGGGAGAGGGAGAGAGAGAGAGAAAGACTTAACTGTTTCCTGACTCTTGGAGCAAGTTGAAGAATTCAGCCTTCATATTTTCTGACTTTAAAAACCTGGCTATGGTGTGGCCAAACGTTCCCTCTAATTTTCTGCACGCTGTGCGCGGCAACTAATATTGGCTGTGCGCGGCAACTAATATTGGCTGTGCGCGGCAACTAATATTGGCTGTGCGCGGCAACTAATATTGGCTGTGCGCGGCAACTAATATTGGCTGTGCGCGGCAACTAATATTGGCTGTGCGCGGCAACTAATATTGGCTGTGCGCAACTGGAAGGTATATTGGCCGGCACGGAACGAAACATTTGTTTGTTCTGTTGTAAGTTGTGTGCGCACCTCCAACGAGTTTTTTGTGCGCACGCACAAACACACAGTGAAGAGCATTTTCCACCATGTCGGCCGCATTGAAAGTTTTATTCTAGTTTGAGCGACCACCAAACTGACTTGTATCGATATAATTGTATATACAGTGGATTCCGCTTAATTGGGACACATCGGGACCGAGGCTTTTTGTCCCGATTAAGCGGCTGTCCCAATTAAGCGGTGTCCCAATTAAGCGGAATCCACAGAATTTATAAAACCAAGACTTGATGCGACATACACACTATCTATTCACTATTTTGTACAGCTAACCAAGATACAGATCTATCCGAGATAGAGCTATTGAGCACAGGGCCGGATGAAGGTTACTGTGGGCCTACAAAAACGAACAAAATGATAACAACATATAAGCTGTGAAATATCTTACGTCCTTGTACGTGTCCCATTGTTGGCCTCCAGAAGATATAAATAGTCATTAACATTTCTTGCCGTTTTCATGTATGAAAAATCACGAGCCATCATTAAAGTCTGATTAAAGAACTCCCTCCCCCCGTCCCGCTACCGGGCTAGTTTGACCCTGAAATGTGTTAACTTGATGTTTATTACTTTAATGTATTAATTATAGAAACATAACTTCAAAGTTTAATTCCCGGCATAACGATCTGAATTTTTATGCCGAACATTTGACTAACTGTTTTTTTTTAATCTCTCTTTATGTATTTTATATTTTATGTATTTATTTATGTTTATGTATTTCTGTATCTACTCCATGTGATACTGCCGGTATATCAACCGTTCATGAGCTATCTCCATATGCAACTCACTGTTCACATATAAACTAACCCATAAATTCATCTATTTTTTTCTATGTGATATTGTGAATGTAACTAAATGCAACGTGTACTAACTAGACTGAGATCAAAATGGTGGATATGTTCATTCAGGTATTTTAAGGCCTGGGGCTAGGGGGAAGGGGCGACATGTTGCTCCTGATTTTCTACAGATGACAACACAACTTGATAAGATCATAGCCCTGGGATTCAAGTTCATTGACACGTCATAACAGTGCAATGTATCGAGGTCAGTTTGATTTAAATGTGCACAAGATGGACATATTCTCAAATACAATCAACTAATTGGAGATATAAATATCATACAACTTAAACTACACCCACAATGTATGATGTATAAACAACCTAAACTTCAGTCAATAGTGATATAAAACATCAGGTTTGAAGGGACTTATCAGCAAGAAATTTTAATATAAAACATCAAAGAACTTTAACATCAGCCATTTATTACGACGTGCAGAAATCAAACAGCTTAAAATTCAGCCATTTAGTTGAATTGACAATTTCACCCAAAGTTTATAACTTCAGGCCGAATATATTTAATTTATGTTTCTCTTTCCAAACAATGTCTGAATGTTGTATTCTACGATCTGTACATATTTCATTTTATTCTCTCCCCAAGCAATGACTGAATGTTGTATTCTACAATCTTTACTTCATCGAATCCCACGTCCTATATTTTGTACTCGACAGAATTATCTCTGTGACATCTTTTGTGACATTTGTGTGTGTGTTGTATTTTTCCTATGTCATTCAGACCAAACCATCCGTTTTGTAACCTCGTCTTTCCGCATCAGGGCGCCGCTAATAATACGTGTCGTATTTTTTTGAGAAGTAAGGGCGCTTTTAGCAATACAGTATGTTGGTCGTTTTGTGTGACACAGGGGGCATCAGTAGATGCCATTCTGTGTTAGCAATATGTCGTTTTGAGCGACACAGAGGCATCCATACGTCATTTTGTGTGACTCAGGGGCATCAGTACATGTCATTCTGTGTGACGCTGGGCATTAATATGTCATTTTGTGTGACATTTGTGCATCAATTCATGCCATTTTTGTATGACAGGGGCATCAATAAGTCATTTTTTGTGACATGTACATTAATATCTCATTTTTTTGTGTTACATACATGTCATTTTGTGTGACACCGTGTCATCACTTAAGTCGTTTTGTGCTAGACAGTGATTGTTTTTTAAAGCATTATGTGTCATCAAAATGTTGCTTTTCGCGTCTTATTTCCTGTTTACAGACGCAATAGCACTTAAAAACTATTTGCACCGAGTTGCGTGATTTTGAAAGTATCCTACAATGCTGTCAGAGTTGGCAGTATTTGTCAAAATTTAAAACCACGATGTCCCCGTGACTCAATTGTTTACGATTCTTAAAATTGAAAATGCCAATGTTTATAGAAAAACATGTTCCTGTAAAATGTTGATGGAGACCGCTCAGACTAGTATTTTTGTACTCTCGCAATATATAAATATTATACTTCTTTACTAATGTCGTAGAGATTCTGTGCTTATACTATATCGTCATAGGCTTGCACATGAATTAATTTGAATGGTTTAGAATAACATTATTGTCAATCTTTGATATCATACGTTATAAATAACTCTTTTCTTACCTCGTTTGAAACATTTTTTTTATTTCCGAGCTGCTTCTATATTTGAACTTAACAGACAATTTCTGAGCATGAGTCTCCAATTTATTCGAAAAGATATGTCGGTAAATTAATGCACTTTGTTTTTGTTAAGTCACATTTTGACAGTTTAACCGTTGAATTACATTTGCTACAATTTTAAAATCTGTTATACAGAGGTTTATCAGAAGTGTAAGACTGAATCAAGTTACGACCATGGTTCTTACTTAGTCCAATTTTGACAATTGTCCCATTTTGTTAATTTTTCTGTTTAAAAGCACATTTGGAATGTTGTTTATTTAGTTCACACACACACACATAATATTTTTTTTTAATTTGTTAAATACGTTGGAATAAACTGGTCACTTGTCAGGGGGATATGTTCGAATAAACTGGTCACTTGTCAGAGGGATATGTTGGAATAAACTGGTCATTTGTCAGGGGGATATGTTGGAATAAACTGGTCACTTGTCAGGGGGATATGTTGGAATAAACTGGTCACTTTTCAGGGGGATATGTTGGAACAAACTGGTCATTTGTCAGGGGGATATGTTGGAATAAACTGGTCACTTGTCAGGGGGATATGTTGGAATAAACTGGTCACTTGTCAGGGGGATATGTTGGAATAATCTGGTCACTTGTCAGGGGGATATGTTGGAATAAACTGGTTACTTGTCATAGGGATATGTTGGAATAAACTGGTCACTTGTCAGGGAGATATGTTGGAAAAAACTGGTCACTTGTCATAGGGATATGTTGGAATAAACTGGTCACTTGTCAGGGGGATATGTTGGAATAAACTGGTCACTTGTCAGGGGGATATGTTGGTATAAACTGGTCACTTGTCAGGGGGATATGTTGGAATAAACTGGTCACTTGTCAGGGGGATATGTTGGAATAAACTGGTCACTTGTCATAGGGATATGTTGGAATAAACTGGTCATTTGTCAGGGGGATATGTTGGCATAAACTGGTCACTTGTCATAGGGATATGTTGGAATAAACTGGTCACTTGTCAGGGGGATATGTTGGAATAAACTGGTCACTTGTCATAGGGATATGTTGGAATAAACTGGTCACTTGTCATAGGGATATGTTGGAATAAACTGGTCACTTGTCAGGGGGATATGTTGGAATAAACTGGTCACTTGTCAGGGGGATATGTTGGAATAAACTGGTCACTTGTCAGGGGGATATGTTGGAATAAACTGGTCACTTGTCAGGGGGATATGTTGGAATAAACTGGTCACTTGTCAGGGGTTCTGAGCAGTTGGGGGAGGAGGCCAATGCTTTTGGTAGGAGAGCTTTGGGTGTCAGTGCCTCACCAAGAGACTTTCTAGCGGTCACCTGCATCATGATATACAGTTTTCTGTTTTTTTTTTCTTTTTCTTTTTATATTTTTTTTACAAGAACTTTGTTTTGAGTGAACACAAGTTTATGTGTATAAACAACAACAACAACAACAACAACAACAACAGTAGGTAACCAGCATGGAGGGTCATACTTCACGTCACACAATGGTGTAATACATTAAAAAAAAAAGTCAACATTAAAAAAGAACGAATACTGCAATTTATATTGTTCATTAAATAACTTTATTCTGAAAGCAAGACATAATACCTGTGGAAAAAAAAAAAGAAATCTAGTTGAAAACCAGTATTTTTAAAAGTACTTACTGCATGACTGCTGAAGGTATTTTTAATCATTCATTAAAAACATCAAATAGGATGCGGCGAACATTGATAACAGTAAATAGGAATGAGTCCATACTAGTTATTGTATACAACACAAAAGCTACACAAATATTTTGTCACTTAGCTAAAAATACAACAGGCACAAATGGAGCGGAAGGAACTTAAGTTTTGAATACAACAAAAAAAAGTTTCTTTAACATTCAGTGAAACAAACAGAAAGTCAAGACGACGCAGAAGCAACATCTCTCCAAGACAAATAATAAAACAACACACACATGAAATCAGAATCAAATTAGAAATGAAACACGTTGGTTGCAGGACACCCGGCAGCAGTTCATCTGTTGATGATCGGCCATTTTATATTTGTTACAGTTGATGGTAAGTTATGGTGGTTAAAATAAATATTTCTTTAAAGAAAACATGTGATGATTTTAAGTTTTTGTTTTGTTTACAGGTATATTCTTCTCATCAATGGCCTGCATTTTAAATAGCTATTCATTGTGTTCATGTTTTTCAGTTCATAGTTTATGAGCTGGTAACATTTTAGATTTAGACATTTATTTCATTCTATTTACCGACTTTGTTTAACATTATCATACAATAATATATATTTATATTTCTGCAACTTTGTTATTCTTAAAATCATTTATCAAAAAAATTTGGTGGTACAGTAAATCTAAGTCGTTCTTATGGATATGTGCACTGGGAGACCAACTCTGACAGGGGCCACAACTTATATCAACTCTGACAGGGGCCACAACTTATACCAACTCTTACAGGGGCCACAACTTATATTAACTCTGACAGGGGCCACAACTTATATTAACTCTGACAGGGGCCACAACTTATATTAACTCTGATAGGGGCCACAACTTATATTAACTCTGATAGGGGCCACAACTTATATTAACTCTGATAGGATCCACAACTTATATTAACTCTGATAGGAGCCCTCACAGGTTCTTTAGCTCAGAGCCCCCGAAATTTTCTGCATTGGGATCCCTAAAGCCTAAGAACGAATGTCTTGGAATGACGAAGAATACTTCATGGCTATATTTTCATTAATTATATTATTTACATTGTATTCCAATCTGATTGTTATATTTTAGATCAAAATGAATTAACCAAATAATAATAATAAAAAAAAAAACAACAAAAAACAAAGAAAAAATTACTGAAAAACAACATCTTACAAGTCATTTGGTGTGGAGGCTACTGTGTCTTCTACAAAAGCGACAGAAACAAACCTCTCAATATGACGTCATCACCGGTTTGCACCAGAACACTGCGAGATCCGGCGATGTTTATGGCTTCCAGTCTTGCCTTTGGTAACCTAGCTTTATGAAGTTGTTCTACAATCATACAGCTAGATAACCAAAGACAAGAACGGCGCCCTCCCTGCCACCCACCCGCCGGAAGTGACACACACAGTCAAAAGTCAAAGGTCAAAGTTTGATTGTCACAAGTCCATGCATGGCATAGTCTAAAGAAGTATTTCAACAAGGAACTTGTACATTTGAACCATATTTTGCGCATTATTTTCTGCAAATTATCTTGTACATATTTTAAAAATCCAAGAATAAAAAAAAAAACAACAAAAAAAAAATTAACAAATATATTCCTAAATGTTTAATAGCAAATAACACCATCAACAACTTTGTGTCCAATCATGCATGACCTGTATTTTGTTAGCTCATTCCCTGCCTGCATTTCTTTCATCATTAATCATATTTACCGTATCGAAGATCGATCAATTGATCAGTTTAATCTTTTTTTTTTTGCCTTTTTATATTTTTTTTCAAGCCCATGAAAGGATGATATGTTTATCCCTAAGATCCTATTAACCACTAATGGGACGGTACTTGCAGTGCCCTTCTTTCATCCCCACCATAGTCAATAGTCCAATGACCTTGGAGGCGCCACGGGAGACGTGCAGGGGACTGAGACCCTCCAGGAGCCTGAACAGCATGCAGGTCGTGTTGTAGCATGTAGGCTGTGCTGCAGCATGCAGGTCGTGCTGCAGCAAGAAGCTACCGGCTAGCTTCCAAAGTGTCACACACATTTAACTGTTTTGAACATAATTTAAAAAATAAATAAATATTGTAATGAGCAACAGTTAATAATTCAGGAAATCGATGTATTTTTTAACTTCAGTCAGGAATACTCAAATATACAGCTAGTGATATATTAAAAAGAATAATAATAATTTTTGTGACTAACAGAGCTTGACTCACACTGTAGCAACAGGTGTGACTAAATAGTGAGTACACACCATTGTTGACAGAAGGTTACCTGTGTTACATCAGCATACCTGCGTGGTACCAAAATACCCCATGTGACATCTTTATTTCCTGTTCGACACATGGTGAACTCTGTAACATCAGTTTACTGTATGAGACTTGCACTTCTGTGAGAGCACCAAAATAATCTGTTGGAAATAATAAAATGACGTGGCCGTTAGAGACACATAAACAAACATATTACATTTGTAAACAGTCCATTGATATAGATAACATGATGCTCATAGCGTGGAGGTAACAGGCGGTGGGCTCATTAATTGGTAACTTGATTCAAAGAATTCATAACACGTTTGACTTCACTACAGTGAAGGTTCATCAACACATAAGTACACGGCAACCAGTCTGACACAAGGCATCAGGATTGTATAGCTTACAAACATGTAGATATCAAAGACGAACTATTAACGCAGCATGGAATTTCTAGCCCCCCCCCCTCCCCTGACAAACTTTAACATCGAGCGCCCCCCAACCCCGGGGTTGGACCCTTCCCCACCCCCCACCCCCACACACCGCATCAATTCCTCAGCAAAATGAAAACTTTTTCAGATTCCTCCACTCCCCTCATGCGGCGGCCATGAATAACGGCTGCCAGGGGACGGGTGGTCGTGATGTAAAGCGCTCGACTGTCGACCTGAGGGTCCCTGGTTCGATCGCCAGTGCGAAGCAATGGATTATTTTCAGGTCATGGCTTAAGTCCCCGCTATATCCCCCGTGGTGCCTCCATGGCCATTGCACTATCGGCTATGGTGTGCATGAAAGAAGGGCACCATAAAAACTGTCCCATTAGTGGTTTACACACACACACACCTACGAGTGATATCTGTACTAGGTGTGTATTGGCATACCCTTGTATTACTTTCATTGATAATACATAATTAAACAAATTGCCACTGCTCAGAGAACAATTGTTGTACGCCATTCTTCTGTCAAGTTTAAATCAGAAATAATTCACGCATGTTCGTTGTTGTCGTGTTCTGCAATAAAGCTAAATAAATGCAAACTGTAAGGTAGATAATATTGTAAGTGTGCAGGTCGTCAATAAATAAACTTATTTATGCTAAATATTAATTTTCTGTTCAAAAAAGAACAACATACAAAAATACAAATATTTTAAAAATATTATAGTATTCAGCTTAAAGTCGGTACTAGTCGATTCTTCAAATTAAAAATATCAACTTCATGAATCAGAGGTTGATAATATTCTCCCCCCCCCCCTCCATCATTCAACGATCTATATTTAGTAATAAAGCTTTACTATTAGTGACATTCATTTTTGTTTATGAATGACAACATAAAGTAGATTGGTACATGAGCCTAAAGTTTAAGAAATGTAGTGCACTACTTTGGACGCCAGTAAAATAAATAAATGATGACGTAATAAATCTGTTTTCGAAGTCTGTTGGATTTTGTTGTTTTTCCCCCCCCCCCTTGTTTTAACGTGTGTCAGGTCAGGTTGACCTCAACGATATAAATTTTTTAAAAAATTATGTGAAAAAAAAAAAACTTAAAAAAAAAAAAAAACAACAACAAAACAATAAAAATCCCAAACCATTTCTGTACGTTGTCATAGCGACCCCCCCTCTCCCCCCCCACCCACCCACCTCCCATACCTGTGTCTATTTAAAAATAAAAGACCAGCCAAATGAAGGAGCTGGAAGGAAAACGAAGTAAAAAAAAGTTTTTTGGTTATTTTTGTTTGACACCATGTTGGGGAGGAGGGGGGTCGGGGAGTGGTGAGAAGGTGGGGGGTGTCTAAGAACAACAACAATAAAAATACAAACTGTGGATAAAAAAAGCCCAGATGGTACCCTGATCAAAAGGTTTGAATGACATTAGGGAAAAGTGGCGGGAGAAATAACATGTTCAATGGAAGAGAAAGTGCGAGAATAAAATGCTGGCCCTCTCCCTCTTTCTATCCCTCTCTCTTTCCCTCTTTCTATCACTCTCTCTTTCCCTATTTCTATCCCTCTTTACGTGTCAATGTGCAGTCTAAATGTGTCTTTTTTTTCAATTTTCTATGGCGTCAACTCAAAGTTGCACTTTTTTTTTATGAAAAAGGAAAGTGGATTAAAAAAATCCAGTGGTGCTGTACAATACAGTCAATCTATCAGAGGTTCTAAATTTATAAAACAACACAGGGAACACAGAAAGAGCCAAATTTCTTTTTATTAAAATCGCTGTCTTCCCCAACACATTTTATTATAGAGATTTTAACGAAATAAAACAACATGAAACAAAATTAATAGAAGCAGACGATAAGGGAAGAGTTTGACAAAAGCAGACGACATGAGAAGAGTTTGAAAAAAGCAGACGACATGAGAAGAGTTTGACAAAACCAGACGACATGAGAAGAGTTTGACAAAAGCAGACGACATATTATATAGAGATGAAAATAAATCAGGGTCACAGACAGAACTGCCATAATAGCAGTATAGTTGGATCCATGCAACCCCTCCCCACTCCCTCAAAAGACTTAAATATAACTGGTCAGTTTGTAAAGGGGGATTCTAAACTCTTGTAATCGTCACCAAGACTTGATGCTAATTTTTCTAAAGTACTTTTACATATACCATGAACACTGGACGGGGGGGAGGGGTAGGAGAAAATAAAAAAAAAAACAACAACTCATGAACAGTTTAAAAATCAACAACTTTCTACTTAGTATGAAACCTAGAGAACATACGAACTTAAGATAGGCTTAGTTTGGGCATGACAGACACACAAAGTTTGGGAAAAAAACTGCTTTAAACTGATTTCAATCTAATTATACGTTATGATTTTTAAATAGACATATGGGGTTAGGCAGGGCCGGCACCAGACAATCAGACGCCTAGGCGAACCCGTCTCACTTCGCCCCACCCCCTCCCCCTCCACGGCAACTAAAGAAACGCTATGCAGTCTTTTGTTTTAAATATGTATTATACATTCACTAGAATCAATAGAATGTATTATACATTCACTAGAATCAATAGAATGTATTATACATTCACTAGAATCAATAGAATGTATTATACATTCACTAGAATCAATAGAATGTATTATACATTCACTAGAATCAATAGAATGTATTATACATTCACTAGAATCAATAGAATGTATTATAGTACATAATGTTTATTTTAAAACTTTATTTTGTTTTTTGGCGCTTTTGCTTTAGCAAATGGAGAAACGAGTTCCATCAGTTCAATATCTTTAATAACATGTTTTAAATGAAAGTGTAGCTAGTTCACCAAGTCTTTCTTGTTCTAAAACATGGTTCTATCAGACTTGCGCTCTATCGTATGAAGAGGATTTTCATGGTAAAGTTAACTTCATTCTATAGCGATGTACATACAGTAGCGAATTGACTTAACATACCTTTCTCCATCTATACTTTAGGAATCTTCATTTTGAAAACTTTCTCAAAACTTAAAGAGCGTCACAGAGGAAACCAAACATCAAAGCAAATTTTTTTGCGTTAGAGTGGATCTTCAATCGACTGAATCGCCTTGTACAGTAAAGTTTACTTTGTCTTTTAGATCTTTCATATGCAAATGTTTCTTATGATATATGTAAGTTCGGTTTAAACAAAAAAATGCTGACGTATTTAAATTGACAGTAGTTTAAGCTGCATTTAAAAGTAATTTACGGGAAAAATAGTGTAATTTTCATTACGATGACAGATGAGTCCATGTTTATCTAATTGTGTTGCCTGAAGTTGTTAACCATGTCATCTCACACAACACGTCAAAATACGGAACCAGAAAACACAATAACAGGGGTTGTAATTAAAACTTACCACAGTCCAGGGGAGGAATTTTCACAACTTTACTTTTTTGTACGGTGGGTATTTTCGGAGTCCACCCCCTGGGTGCCATTCACCCCACTGTGACAAGTTTAATTTAAACTATTAATTTATTTTATTTAGCAATGACCCGGGCAAGGGGCTGTCCATTAATTACGTCAACAAAATAGGGGAAGGGGGGTGAGAAAATTTTTGACAATTGTTGACAAGGGGGAGGGGAGGGAGGTCAAGAAAAGTTGACGTCAACAATGTTACTTTTTTAAATTTAATATAATTACTTAATAAATAGGAAAATTAAGCAGCGTTTGTAGTCCTGTGTTACACACTCGCTTAACATTCAGTATTTTAATTAAACTAACTATATTCCTACTAATTTTTGCCACATAAACATTTTGGAAGCCACCTTTTTAGGGGGGGGGGGTAATCAAATGTTGACGTAATTTTATAGGGGGGTCTCTGGAAGTTTGACAAGTTGTTGACAAGGGGGGAGGTAAAAATCGCCAAAAATTTGTTGACATAAATAATGGACAGCCCCCAACTGTAAAATGTTAAATTTAGCAATAAAGCAAAATATCTGTGTCACCGTACAATTTAATCCATTTTTAAAAGTGTCACTCCACTGAAAAAAATTCGATAAATTATCCTTGGAAAATTTTTTTACATCTCTATTTTTTTTTTATTATTCATCTACCTTTAAAATACCCCCCCCCCCCCCCCCCCCGATATTTGCCGTCCTAAATGGCCGCCTAGCGGTTAAACTGGCACTGGAAGTAGATCATAGACTAAGAAACTAACAAACGACTGTTAGGACCAAAAAAAAAACAACAACACATCTCTGCTATTTCTGTCATTCTGTATACATTTGTATCTAACCTACGGCTTGTTTCTACGAATTGTGTCAAACATTTGACACCACCTTTACTGACTCGGGTCACGCTATGAGTTCAAAGATTTGAAGTTATTAGTTATTAGTCCAAATAGCGTGACATCATAGGCCGTTATGTTTTTTTTTTCACAACGGGATAATTTAACTAAGGAAAACATTATCAACACTGTGCCCCCCCCCCAATGGTTAACTACATAAACCCAAAATCATTACGTATTTAACTATCATGATATCTGGGTTTTCCGAAAATGTGGGTAGAAAAAAGGGAAGGGGGGTGGGTGGGGGGTCCGTTAATTTAAAAGCTCCCCTTCTCCCCCAGCTCTACCACCTCCCCCCCACCCTCCACCATCACCCCATAAATGTGGAGCCAAAGTTTATGTATCTAAAGCATCAAGAACGACCATTGACTGATGGCCGACATGGCATCGGTCGATGGCATCCGCCATTCCCCCCCCCTCTCTCCCGTTCCCCTTCTTATCGCTTCCGGTAGTGACGTGTGCGTGTTGCCATGGCTGCCAGGTGACGGGGGACTGGCCAGGACAATGGTTGTGGGTTTGGCCTCGCCTGCCACTCTGCCAAGCGTGACTGTAACACGCGGTTATCAGCCCTCTCCTCCCCTGATTCCATTCCGTCCGTATTTACTTATAAAAAAAAATATAACGCTACACAGGCAGTTGACGGCGGAAGAAAATATAGCAGTCATTAATAAATTACACGTTGGCACTGTTGATTACTATAATGTAGCTGTCATTAATAAATTACACGTTGGCACTGCTGATTACTATAATGTAGCTGTCATTAATAAATTACACGTTGGCACTGCTGATTACTAAAATGTAGCAGTCATTAATAAATTACACGTTGGCACTGCTGATTACTATAATGTAGCTGTCATTAATAAATTACACGTTGGCACTGCTGATTACTATAATGTAGCTGTCATTAATAAATTACACGTTGGCACTGCTGATTACTATAATGTAGCTGTCATTAATAAATTACACGTTGGCACTGCTGATTACTATAATGTAGCTGTCATTAATAAATTACACGTTGGCACTGCTGATTACTAAAATATAGCTGTCATTAATAAATTACACGTTGGTACTGCTGATTACTATAATGTAGCAGTCATTAATAAATTACACGTTACACTGCTGATTAGGAATAACATGTAGCGGTCTTTAATATCACGATTAATATTTAACACATCAGCATTTATTGCGAAGAACACGTCGTTTCATTAATAAAATAAAACATTAGCACTCGGTAAACAAAGAGATAAAGTGATAAATGAATACTAACAGCTATGATTTAAACTATAGGAAGATTTTTTGTTAAATCAGAGCCTGTCTTAACGCTCTCGGCAGCCCTTTTCACTTTCACTGGGAGCCCCAAATGATTATTAAGATTTGTTTCGAGTGGTCATTGTAGGATTGGGGAGGTGGGGTAAAGGGCCAACAATGCTATTAATCGGCTCTGTCATTACATCTTTTTTTTCCCCCTGTAAGTAACGTGTTTGTTTGCATGTGTGTGTGTATGTGTGTGTGTGTGTTTATATGTGTGTGCGTGTTTGTATGTGCCAGTTAATACAGACCAAGGTTATAAATATCACGCCAGCAAAAATACAAGTGTTACGCCATACATTCCAGTCTTGTGTTCACGGCATCAAATGTTGATGTGAGAAAACAATAAACATGTTTTACAACACATGAAGTCTAGGTACACTCACACAACAAATCAATTCTATATACACTCACACAACAACACATCAAGTCTAAATACACTCACACACCAACACATCAAGTCTATATACACTCACACAACAACACATCAAGCCTATATACACTCACACACCAACACATCAAGTCAATATACACTCACACACCAACACATCAAGTCTATATACACTCACACACCAACACATCAAGTCTATATACACTCACACACCAACACATCAAGTCTATATACACTCACACACCAACACATCAAGTCTATATACACTCACACAACAACACATCAAGTCTAAATACACTCACACACCAACACATCAAGTCTATATACACTCACCCACCAACACATCAATTCTATATACACTCACACAACAACACATCAAGTCTATATACACTCACACAACACATCAAGTCTATATACACTCACACACCAACACATCAAGTCTATATACACTCACACACCAACACATCAAGTCTATATACACTCACACAACACATCAATTCTATATAAACTCACACACCAACACATCAAGTCTATATACACTCACACACCAACACATCAAGTCTATATACACTCACACACCAACACATCAAGTCTATATAAACTCACACACCAACACATCAAGTCTATATACACTCACACACCAACACATCAAGTCTATATACACTCACACACCAACACATCAAGTCTATATACACTCACACACCAACACATCAAGTCTATATACACTCACACACCAACACATCAAGTCTATATACACTCACACAACAACCCATCAAATCTATATACACTCACCCACCAACACATCAAGTCTATATACACTGACACAACACATCAATTCTATATACACTCACACAACAACACATCAAGTCTATATACACTCACCCACCAACACATCAAGTCTATATACACTCACACAACACATCAAGTCTATATACATTCACACAACACATCAATTCTATATACACTCACACAACAACACATCAAGTCTATATACACTCACACACCAACACATCAAGTCTATATACACTCACACAACACATCAATTCTATATACACTCACACAACACATCAAGTCTATATACACTCACCCACCAACACATCAAGTCTATATACACTCACACAACACATCAATTCTATATACACTCACACAACAACACATCAAGTCTATATACATTCACACAACACATCAATTCTATATACACTCACACAACACATCAATTCTATATACACTCACACACCAACACATCAAGTCTATATACACTCACACAACACATCAAGTCTATATACACTCACACACCAACACATCAAGTCTATATACACTCACACACCAACACATCAAGTCTATATACACTCACACACCAACACATCAAGTCTATATACACTCACACAACACATCAAGTCTATATACACTCACACAACAACACATCAAGTCTATATACACTCACACACCAACACATCAAGTCTATATACACTCACACAACAACACATCAAGTCTATATACACTCACACACCAACACATCAAGTCTATATACACTCACACAACACATCAATTCTATATACACTCACACAACACATCAAGTCTATATACACTCACCCACCAACACATCAAGTCTATATACACTCACACAACACATCAATTCTATATACACTCACACAACAACACATCAAGTCTATATACACTCACACAACAACACATCAAGTCTATATACACTCACACAACAACACATCAAGTCTATATACACTCACACAACAACACATCAAGTCTATATACGCTCACACAACACATCAAGTCTATATACACTCACACAACACCCAATAGGTGACTGTTTACATAGCCCAAATAACACGTTCGGTTATTTCTATTACACAGACTTCACTATAACATTTTAAAATTTGTATTAAATCATAACTTCTGTGAGGATCAACTTCTAAACAGCCAACATGAGCTATAGGATGACTGTTTTACATACCCGAACATATCATGGTGAACATACAATAAATGTCATGTTTTTAATAAAATAATTATCTACGTTTTGATCATTAAATCACATACAAACTTCATTTGGAATGTTACATTTCCAACTGTTACGAGTTTAACAATCCCTCCTCCCCCCCCCCCCCCCGCCTTTTCCCCTCCATTTATGTTATGATTGTAATTCCTTTTCAACTCTAATTGAAACACCAAAGTGGATGACGTCACCATTCACGTGATCAGAGCTAAAAAATGGAAGATAGCAGCATATGTTTTAATAACTTTTTTTTTTGAAAATGATTTTCTTTGAACTAGCCCACGGTTAAATCACACACACACACAAAGACAAACAAACATACAAACACACTCACACACACACTACACATCATTACGCCGTCGATAAGATACATCATCTGTGTCCGTGCTAGACACAAAGTTAAAAAAATAAAAATAGGTCTACACATATAATGAACACACACACATTCCATCCATCTCGATACATTTTAACCATCTGCTTAATATTTGCTCAACACCGTGTATCTAAAATACTCCCCCCCCCTCCCAACGCCATTCTCCACACTTATAACGTTCTGATGCAAGCCCATCGCTTCTCAAAAGACCATCTGTGCTTCATATTAGACTCTATCTTACCATCTCCCCCGGCCTAATATCCACCGGTGCTAACCATTTAATAAGAATAAAAAAAAAGTGTTTTCGTACAGATACATAAAAAAACCCTTCATTTTTGAACTCTGGAAACTCAAGTCTTGAAACACGGTGTTGCTCACTCCCAACTCTATCAACAGACCCTGCTGCGACACCCTCCTGCTAGCTCAACATGTGCGCGCACAAGACACTACGAGATGCTTCAAATTCTCACCTTTTGCCTTCATCGCCGACAAATTACTAAATCTTCCACTTCAATGCAACAAACAATCTTGCTGCGGGCAGCACATGTGAAAAACTGATAATAATATAGTATTATTAATATTTTTTTTTTGCGGGTCAAACGCTTTTGGTGTTTCAGCTACAATAAATTAATGTTACTGGTTACATCCGACTCGATACGCGTTACATTACAACCCCGTTTCGTTTCAATGTTTGTATATATAGACAGATGTTTTCACAGGAGGGGGAAAAAAAAGACAATATTTTGATAGTAATCAATATGAAGATGGTTTCTGTTGTTCGTCTGTGTTTGCATGTGTTATGTATCATGCAAAATAGACATCTTATGGTTAGGGAAACAGGTTAGATTAGTACAGCTCAAAATTCTTTCAAAATACTAAATGAGTACATTTTTTTCCCTTGACTCAGTGGAGGAGGTCAAAGACTCCTGTCTCTCCTACACGGCTATCGTGTGACGTTGCTAAAAGCCTTGTATATATTTACAGGATAATATTGCTCAGGCTTGACGCGAAGCTTTGCCGAAATATTGCTCACCCCAGTACTCGGTAGTGGCTGGGACAGGGAAAGGGAGTGGGGGGGGGGGGGAGAGAGAGAGAGAGAGAGAGAGAGGATTAGCTGGGATAGAGGGGGGGGATCAAAATCTGCCAAGTATGACACGGGAGTACTATGCGAGTTGTAAATATATGGGTTAGGGTTGGATCACTGGGGGAGATTTGTCACATTTTGACACGGAGAAAACTAACAGCATTTTAATAGATCATCGCTGAAGATAGCTTAGCAAACAGGAAATAAACATGACATAATTGTAGCAATTTTATGTTTGCACTTATGTGAACTACTGATAATAAAACACGATACTAAATTTCTTTCAAAAATATTTTCGTGCTTTGGTGTTATATTTTTGCTTTAATTACTATAAAGAAAATGGAGGAATTTCGTTTGCTGATATATAACAAAAACAACAAACTTTCAAAGTTTAAATGTAATTCAAAATTTTGGGTTGACTTAGTCTCATTATTTAAAATGTTTTTCACTAAATTACAATATTTTTTTTTTCATTTTTAGCCCGTTAGTTTTAAATGAATGCAAAAGCCCATCTCCGTGCTTGTAAAGAACGTGATGTCTGTCATGGTCACGTGATGTTCCTATCACGTGTCTAGAGTTCTGTTAGTGGAAGTGAAATAGAAAAAAAAAGAATGTTGTCATTGGTGGAAAAGAAAAAAAAAACTGAAATCGGAGACTGGAAACAGAACAAAATGTGAAGTTACAGGTGCATAGTAACCTTAGAGTGTACACAAACATGGAGAAGTGAATGGTGCTTGACCTAGATTCTTTTCAGTACACCACTTTAGAGTGAGTAACATTTTTTATCCACCAAATAAGACAACGATCTGATGAAGTCTACAATGTTTATTTCTTATTTAACTCTCAGTAAATTACTCCTTATATGTTTAATATTCTTTATGTGATCCTTAAAATATTTGTGTAGATTCAGAAATAAAGCTTGAGTTTTTGTTTAATTTTAGTAAGTCTTTTTTAGTTATTTCTACATATGTATAATACTTTTTAGTTTTGAACGAATTAAACTATTGTTTTTTTGTCCACATTTTTTACTAGATTTAAATATTTATTTAATAAATTAATTAGGCAAGTCTATATAAGACTAAAAAACAGCTTCCTTATTTAGTACCCACTTACGCATCGTTGCTAAAAAAGTTCCCTTAGCCCTAAAGGGCCATCTGGGCAGATAAAGTGTAGAATTCATCTGTTTCTATAACCTCGGCATGTGAAGGGATTGTGTGGTTAGCACAACGCCCAGCCGCCTTTAATTCCCAACTTAAGTCAGGTACCCATTTAAAGCTGGGTGGACTTGTGGGACGACTTGAAACACATTTCACCTGGATCGAACCCAGGACTCTCAGGTTGACAGTCGAGTATCTACACCACTCGGCCATCCGCCCACTCATCGTTGCTAAGCTACGTATTTATTTTGATATGTTAATCTCTAGGCGAGTTTTTCCCCATTATAAACATTAACTAAAAAATCTACAAGACATCAATTCATGGACTAAAACTGATTCAAATCGTGTATTGTCTTGAAGAATATGCTTGTGTGCCGAATTGGAGCCTTCTCACTAAATTAGAACAGGTCCAGAAGTGAGTTACAAGATTTGAGGACAACCCAACTCCACAAAGAAAGTTTAACTTATTAAAAGCTTATCATAAAGAGGCCAAGATTTTTTAATGATTTTAAACATTCTGATTTTTTTTTCTTTTTTTTGTAACCAACATTGGATGCAGTTAATATTGTGATGTCAATATCTCAAAGTATCAAAGTAAGAATAAAAATATAGCATGTGGTTTCATTGAAATGATTATTTTGACTCACTAAACAGTTTCCAAATCATCAAAATAATTCAGTCAAATCATCAAAATAATTCAGTCAAATCATCAAAATAATTCAATCAAATCATCAAAATAATTCAATCAAATCATCAAAATAATTCAACCGAATCATCAAAATAATTCAATCAAATCATCAAAAAATATTTCAATCAAATCATCAAAATAATTCAATTACTTGTCCGCACTTTAATTTTTCCAAGAAAATTTAGATGCGATTTTTAAAAAAATTTACATTTGTAAAATTTTTTTTTGTGCTCAAGATTTTTGTCTTTCCCAGATTTTATTTGTAATGAAATCGTTTATTAAATAAAGTAAAAAAAATCATATCATCGACCAGAATTAAAAAGTACAAACATAATCAATTAGTCAGTAGACAACAAAATAGAAAACAAACAAAACCAGAAAAAATTTGACACGGACTAAAAAACTACAACCTACCAGTCAAGAAATTTTACGATGACTTTTCTAATTTGTGAAAAACTTTTAGCCCGAGATTTTAATTTTATGTGTTTAATACGTTTGAATTTTATGTGTTTAATACGTTTTAATTGTATGTGTTTAATACGTTTTAATTTTATGTGTTTAATACGTTTGAATTTTATGTGTTTAATACGTTTTAATTGTATGTGTTTAATACGTTTTAATTTTATGTGCTTAATACGTTTTAATTTTATGTGCTTAATACGTTCTAATTTTAAGTACTTAATAAGTTTTAATTTTATGTGTTTAATACGTTTTAATTTTATGTGTTTAATACGTTTTAATTTTATGTGCTTAATACGTTTTAATTTTATGTGCTTAATACGTTTTAATTTTATGTGCTTAATACGTTTTAAATTTATTGTATAATACGAATTAATTTTCTCTACAGCTCACCATGGTAGTTTTCTTTTTTTTATGTGAATAAAAATTTTAAATAGCGAAAATACAAAATAACCAAAATATTCACATTCTCAATAATATCCCATCAAGCTGTATTTTCAAGGTCTAAATTGAATAAAACAAAAATCATTTCTATGTTACTTAACCAATAAATACATTACTTTACCAAAGAATTTCTAATTAAAAATACTGTTCCAATTTTTTCTTCTAAATTTGCTTCCTTTATTTCACTGACATTAAATTATTTACTGGCAGAAATTAACCGCAAACAGAAGGGGGCTTCGAATTCTAGGGAACCCCACGTTGTGGGCTTATATCAAGGCCACTGGCTGTTAAATCAACAACAACTTTGTTTACTAAATTTTGTTTCTATCAAGAATATTACTAATATCATCACGTTAATGAAGACTACACGAGCGTGCATTCAGGTGAGTTGGTGGTCAACAGTTGAGCAGGTGTGGATGTTGCCATGCTTGTTATTACTGTCTAGAAAAAAAATGTTATTTTAGTCTACGATAACATTCAGGTCATATACTATATGTGGGTCTACTATAACATTCAGGGCATATACTATATGTGGGTCTACTATAACATTCAGGTCATATACTATATGTGGGTCTACTATAACATTCAGGTCATATACTATATGTGGGTCTACTATAACATTCAGGTCATATACTATATGTGGGTCTACTATAACATTCAGGTCATATACTATATGTGGGTCTACTATAACATTCAGGGCATATACTATATGTGGGTCTACTATAACATTCTAACATTCAGGGCATATACTATATGTGGGTCTACTATAACATTCAGGTCATATACTATATGTGGGTCTACTATAACATTCAGGTCATATACTATATGTGGGTCTACTATAACATTCAGGGCATATACTATATGTGGGTCTACTATAACATTCAGGGCATATACTATATGTGGGTCTACTATAACATTCAGGTCATATACTATATGTGGGTCTACTATAACATTCAGGTCATATACTATATGTGGGTCTACTATAACATTCAGGTCATATACTATATGTGGGTCTACTATAACATTCTAACATTCAGGGCATATACTATATGTGGGTCTACTATAACATTCAGGTCATATACTATATGTGGGTCTACTATAACATTCAGGTCATATACTATATGTGGGTCTACTATAACATTCAGGTCATATACTATATGTGGGTCTACTATAACATTCAGGGCATATGCTATATGTGGGTCTACTATAACATTCAGGGCATATACTATATGTGGGTCTACTATAACATTCAGGTCATATACTATATGTGGGTCTACTATAACATTCAGGTCATATACTATATGTGAGTCTACTATAAAATTCAGGTCATATACTATATGTGAGTCTACTATAATATTCAGGTCATATAC
The DNA here is from genome assembly GCA_021962125.1 of Bulinus truncatus. Taxonomy (NCBI): domain Eukaryota; kingdom Metazoa; phylum Mollusca; class Gastropoda; family Planorbidae; genus Bulinus; species Bulinus truncatus. The sequence continues at coordinate 2,592,648 of JAGDYQ010000025.1, read as the reverse complement.
TATAATTTTCTCAACTTCAGCGCACCATGGATCGCTCAGCAAGTCCTACTCAAGTCCAATTATCGCGATCTTATCTAAATACGGGCACAAAGCACATTTTTGTGTTATTGTGTGGGCACGAACGTTTTAAGTGTGCTGGTCTGGTCGAGAAACTGTATGATATGTAATAAACAGAACTAATGCATACACAGATGTTATGTTACAAGTTAAATTTTTACATGTTTTTATGAATGTTAATTTCAAACATTTAAAATCAACTTTTTTCACTTCTTTGTCAAATACTACAGACGACACAGCAATCCTGTTTATTTTTAGAACAAGTGTTTCGGCTCAAATGTTTTTAATACTCTTTAAATGATTTCATTTTCGGAATGATAGTAAAATAAAATACAAATATAAGTGACATAAACCATTTTTTCGACTAATGATTAATTATGAGTAAGGTGGTAAACATTTGTAATCAAAAATGATTTATTTAATGTGAGATATTACAGTTTTTTTTTTATTAATGTCACTCAGTCAAATGTTGTTTTACGTAAATGTTAACAAAGTAAGTGTTAACAAAATAAGTGTTGACAAAGTAAGTGTTAACAAAATAAGTGTTGACAAAGTAAGTGTTAACAAAATAAGTGTTGACAAAGTAAGTGTTAACAAAGTAAGTGTTGACAAAGTAAGTGTTGACAAAGTAAGTGTTGACAAAGTAAGTGTTAACAAAGTAAGTGTTGACAAAGTAAGTGTTGACAAAGTAAATGTTAGCAAGTGTGGTTTAGCAAAGTATTCAGACTTTAAAGAATTTAAACTAGCCGACATTTATAGAAAATTTGGCAACCTAATATTTGTAAGAACAAAGAATGATAAATCAAGTGAAATGGGTCTGAATTTCGAACGTAATAGGCGATATACGTTTTTACCCAGTGAGTGCTTGACCCAAGTGTAGATTGATTTCTTTAACTGTATTCTTCAAGTTTCTACTATTTTAAAATTGAAGTAAAAGGTTGCGAGTATGACTTTTTTTTGTGTGTGTAATCTTAAAGAAATATTAGTAAGTTGTCAAGGTGACATAAAACAACGACAAACGTGAAATAAAGAGTCAAAACTGACAACAGTGTACTCAACAACCAACCACTACGTAAAAAGACAAAAAAAAAACATTTTGTGTCGTTTAGTGAGTTGGTAGTTATTTTAAGAAAGTAATTGACTGCGTATGACGGACGATTCACGACTGATTTATCGTTTGGATACGAACGTGCACACGCAGAACTGGGGGGTAGGGGCGGGAGAGAGCGACAATAAAGTGAGGGAGAGAGAGAGAGAAAGAATGAATCAAATTATGTTGAATATGTCATAATCATGAACTCGGATAATTATTGCTGACATTCATTATAGGGTGACATTTTCTGTAAAGGGGATGGGCCGTGCAGCAGAGAGGGCTTTCAAAGACATCTATAACATTATTACATGTAGCTGGATACGTCATGACACATCTATAACATTATTACATGCAGCTGGATACGTCATGACACATCTATAACATTATTACATGTAGACAGACCTGATACATGATTGAAATACATCACACACTCAGACCTGGCATATGAATCAAATACATCAAACACATACATGAGACATGAATCAAATACATCACACACAGACCTCACACATGAATCAAATACAGCACACACAGACCTTACACATGAATCAAATACAACACACATCTTTCTTCATAGTGCTTGCTGAACTCAGGCACCCAGCATTACATATACAGATTGTGTCAAACACAGATAGTGACAAAGACTAATTGTGTCAAACACAGATAGTGACAAAGACTAATTGTGTTAAACACAGATAGTGACAAAGACTAATTGTGTCAAACACAGATAGTGACAAAGACTAATTGTGTTAAACACAGATAGTGACAAAGACTAATTGTGTCAAACACAGATAGTGACAAAGACTAATTGTGTCAAACACATATTGTGTCAAATTCAGATGATTCAAGTGGATATATTATATAATGGGTGTGTGTGTGTGAGTGAGATAGATAGATAGATAGAGAGAGAGAGAGAGAGAGAGAGAGAGAGAGAGAGGGAGGGAGGGAGGGAAGGAGGTAGGGAGGGAGTGAAACCGAACGCCAGAGACAGAAACTTTTATAAATTAAAAAGAAATGAGGCAGAAAGTGACAAGAAGATGACACAATCAAACACTTGCCTGTATCAATGATTGTATCATTATAAGATTGATTAAATCGAAAGATAGCTGTTTTTTTTATATAGAAGACAATGGTGACAAATACTGAAAGTGAGCTAAAAAAATCTTCATCAAATGTTAGAAAAATAAATTTGAATATTAAATATATTTTTGAAAACAAGCTTTAATAAAGACAAGAGTGAAAGAAAAACAAATAAGGTCTGTATTAATAATAAAGTATTTGACTGTGTAAACATTTATATAATTTACTTATAACGCTCCATGATTCATTTAGATTCTTCTCACTGATTCATTTAGAGACTGATACATGATTCATTTAGATTCTTCTCACTGATTCATTTAGAGACTGACACATGATTCTTTTAGATTCTTCTCACTGATTCATTTAGAGACTAACACATGATTCTTTTAGATTCTTCTCACTGATTCATTTAGAGACTGATACATGATTCTTTTAGATTCTTCTCACTGATTTATTTAGATTCTTCTCACTGATTCATTCAGAGACTGCTACATTATTCATTTTGATTCTTCTCACTGATTCATTCAGAGACTGATACATTATTCATTTAGATTTTTCTCACTGATTCATTTAGATTCTTCTCACTGATTCATTTAGATTCTTCTCATTGATTCATTCAGAGACTGCTCACTCTTGTATTGAAACATTCGATGGCACGATGAAGGCCAGGGACGTGTTGTGTGAGTTAGCCAGAAGTTCACCGAGTTCCACCCCATCCCTGCCCCAACTATCTGTACACTTATGTTTTTGTAACTCCCAGGGATGGTGAAGTTATCAGCTGTCGACTGTGACGGGATGGGGGGGGGGTAGTTGGGTTTGGGGGGGGGGGAGCGGGAAGGAGGAGCGAAGAAACAGTTTACAATCGAGGGGGAAAATATAAGGAGGTAGACTCAAAATACAACCCACCGTGCTAGAAGTAGCCACAAAATTCTATATGTGATAGAAGTAGCCACATAATTTTACATTGCTTGAAATTAGTAGCCACCGAATTCTACGACAGAAGTAGCCATAAAATTCTATATGTGATAGAAGTAGCCACATAATTTTACATTGCTTGAAATTAGTAGCCACCAAGTTCTACGACAGAAGTAGCCACAAAATGTTACTATACATGCAAGAAGTCATACTTTCTTCGCTAAAGGTAGTCATAAAATGGTTGTAAATTGCTACCAGTAGCTACAAGCTAGTAGTTACTTGTGCATCCCACATATATTAATGTTGCTAAAGGCAGCAGCAAATATATTACTTACTCCCTGTGCTAGTGGTAGACACGGGATAAAGCTAATAATTTGTAATGTATACTCATGAGCTGCAACTTATGATTTTTTTTCGAAGCAATAATTAGATTCCTATTTAAACAACAGATGCGACTATGTTTTCCTATGTCCAGCAACTGATCACGTGAGCAACGCCTTTAGTAGGCCTATATTTTGTTCATTGCTGGACAGAAAGTTTATTGATAAATAAATGCAAGTAATTAAAATGTGAGGGAACCACAGAAAATAAATTCTACAGAATGCTCATGGTCAATTGAAATTGATTTTTTCTAAAACCCGCAATGTTTTTTTATGTATAATTCTATTGTGTATCAATCAATATTTAAATACTCCACTATTAAAAAGGAAAAATAACATTAAAAGTGGCATTTATTTAGTGATGGGTAATGGACTTTTTAAGTAGGATGCGCTTTGTGTATGATACATATTATGCGGTTAATGACTTTTAAAAAGAGTCGCACTACTTTTTGTATGCTATATATAGAGTTGCACTACTTTCTGTATGCTGTATATAGAGTTGCACTACTTTCTGTATGCTATATATAGAGTTGCACTACTTTCTGTATGCTATATATACAGTTGCACTACTTTCTGTATGCCATATATACAGTTGCACTACTTTCTGTATGCTGTATATAGAGTTGCACTACTTTCTGTATGCTATATATACAGTTGCACTACTTTCTGTATGCTACATATATAGAGTTGCACTACTTTCTGTATGCTGTATATAGAGTTGCACTACTTTCTGTATGCTGCATATTCTGTGATGGGAATCCTGTTCTCTTCTACATTACTCAGCAATTTATTTGTTTACATTAATTAATTTATTCCGTACGTGTTATACTTTGTTGTATTTTTCTAAGTTTTATTTTAGAAATATCCAAGACAAAAATCTCAAATACTACTCAGAAAAGTTGTTGAAACAGAAGACAATCTTCTCTGTCGATCTGTCATGTGTTTTGTACATCTGTTTCCACACACAAACATGAGTTATGAGCCTCTACCTGTCTATCATTCTGTTTACATTTTTCTTTGAACAGCCAGCTATTAACTATAAAGCATTTGACGTAGAGATTCCTCGCTAAAGCTTCCTATATTTGTTTCCTTATATCGCTATTTAAGCTTGTAACGCTATTTAAAAAAAAACAACAATGTTTTCCCTTACTGTAAACCGTTCATTTGAAAACCAATGTTTCCTTTGCTATATATCGCTCGGTATAAAACCAATGTTTCCTTTGCTATATATCGCTCGATATAAAACCAATGCTTCCTTTGCTATATATCGCTCGATATAAAACCAATGCTTCCTTTGCTATATATCGCTCGATATAAAACCAATGCTTCCTTTGCTATATATCGCTCGATATAAAACCAATGTTTCCTTTGCTATATATCGCTCGATATAAAACCAATGTTTCCTTTGCTATATATCGCTCGATATAAAACCAATGTTTCCTTTGCTATATATCGCTCGATATAAAACCAATGTTTCCTTTGCTATATATCGCTCGATATAAAGTCAATGTTTCCTTTGCTATATATCGCTCGATATAAAACCAATGTTTCCTTTGCTATATATCGCTCGATATAAAGTCAATGTTTCCTTTGCTATATAGCAATCAACCTAAAACAAAAGTAACAATTACTGTATAACATTCCATTGGATGCACATGTTCCCTTGACTACACAGCAATCAACAGATTCAACAAATTTTTAGCCGTTACTTTTTCCACATTCAACAGAAAACAAAGTTACCGACGCTTACAACTCAACTCTATAATCACCCCTCTCCCATTCTGTCTATCCACAATCCATCACGGAAACATCCAGTTTTTCTTTTTTTTTTCCTTCTTTATTTTGAATTCAGAATTGATGGTTTTCCCACGCCTACAATTACCATCTTACCGTCAGAAGTTAAAACAAATTTAAAAGAAGAAAAAAAAATATCAATGAACAAGAAAGTACTTTTAAGTACAAGATATTTGACGCTACAAGTGTTTTACCACTATCACATAACTAAATAATATTGGACGGTACAAGTGTTTAACGAAAATTCACAAACCTAAATAATATTTGATGCTACTATCAGCTCAAGTTTTTACTTTTATCACTATCACATAGCTAAATAATATTTGACACAAGTCTTTAACAAAAATTCCCTAACCTAAATAATATTTGATGCTACTATCAGCTCAAGACTTTTTACCACTATCACATGCCAAATTAAAAATGTGAAGACATAATCTGAGTGCTTTAAAATTTTGCATTGATTGAAGCTCTGCATACAGTTTTGCTGAAAAGACGTGTTTGTTTCTATATTAAGATCATTTGTAAAAATCGAACGGAACTTTTGCACTTTTTAAAACTTATTGGAGCGGAGGAAGGGAGATAATACATACACGAAGCCTACATTTATATTGATTCTGACACAAATAGTTCCTTTCGATTTACAATAAAAGAAAATAAGGAGAAACGTTTTATTAAACAAAATAAAATGTTGACTTTAGGAAACAAATAGTCAAATCTAGACATTACAGGTTACATTCACAATCTCAAGTACACCTGTGACTTTGATCTGTACTCTTACCTGTCCTCTTCAGGCCTGATGGGGGGGGGTAGGTGTGGAGGATCAGTCTGAATATGACTTACTTTTGTTCGTTGTTCATTTCTCTGTCTGTCTATCTATCTATCTATCTATCTATCTATCTATCTATCTATCTATCTATCTATCTATCTATCTATCTATCTATCTATCTATCTATCTATCTATCTATCTATCTATCTATCTATCTATCTATCTATCTATCTATCTATCTATCTATCTATCTATATCTCTGTCTTTCTGTCAGTTGATCAGTATTAAAAAAAACATACAAGTCCAGTAATATAGTTTTAGTTTTTTTTACAATTATATCTTTAGTTGTTTCTAATTTTAGATTCGAACATCAACAATGAATTCTGATACAAGCTCATTAATGTCTATTTATTTAAATCAAGATGAAATCTATAATTAATTTAAATAAGGATGAAATCTATAATCTATTTTTTTATATTTAAAATATATCTAGATGATGTTTATAATCTATTTAGATAATGATTATAATTTTTTTTAGATGACGTTTGCGATTGTTTTACACATTTAGAGACGTTGTTTTTTTTTTTTTTAAATGATTTTCTTTTTAAAACAATAAGATGTGATTCGTCCATACCTACAGGCCGTTCCACCCAGTATCATGCCGGTCCCAGCAGTCTGCCAACCAAACAATATTTATGTTATCACAACTGCCAGCGTTCCAAGTTGTTTCATTGATTATTCTAGCAAGACACACGTATACACAAGAACACATGACGTCATTTGCATCAAGATGGTGGTGTGTAGGTCTCACTCATACGTCAGGTCTACATTATCAGCCAATCAGCAACACGTGACTCTCTCGCACATCCTTTGATCTTGCCCCATCACAAGAGGACCTCTCCGGGTAGGGGTGGGGGAGAAGAGTGGAGCATATTACGAGCGACTGGAACTGAAGTTGCCACGTGTCGGTCGGGTCATTAAAGTGAGAAGACTTAATTTAGTCCACTAGCACGCCATGTAGAAATCTTGCAGTTTCAGGCATACCCTGAAATCAGAACTTAAATTCCTCCCTTGAAGTATTTTCAGTTACGATTTTTCAGAGTTTCATGACAGTTTTTTTTTCTATTTAAAATGGATTCATCCGTTACTAGATCTCGTAAATTCCATTTTTTTTTTAAATTAAATTATTTTTAAACCGAAGAATCGCTCGAATGCAGAGTATTTTAATTGTGCGTATTTGTGGCGTTTATTATAGATTTAAAATATAACCAATAAAATAAAGTCTCAAACTCAGCATGGGGAAAAAAAAATTGGCGAATATCATATGATATACTTGAGTGTAAGAACAGGCTAAATCTTATGTTGGATGTAAAGGTGGGAGGGGGGGGGGTAATAAATGCGGGAAATGTTCTTCAACCAAAATAAATAAATGAAATAAAATGGGAAAATCAGCACAACGGGCCTTTCGTTCAAAATAACGGCCATAATCTAACTGAAAAAAATATCTTTTGTTCAAAATGTGGTTTTGTTTTACGATTTTTGAATGGTTGGGATTTATATGTTTAAATGTACTTTCATAGAGATGATAAGTACACTAGAAAATGTTAGAATTATCGCCAACATTTAGAATGAAATGCTTTCTATCTAGGGTCAAACCAAGCGGCCAACTCAAAACAATAGATCTGATAGAAAACACGGGTCAAACCAAGCGGCCAACACAACACAATAGATCTGATAGAAAACACGGGTCAAACCAAGCGGCCAACACAACACATTAGATTTGATAGAATACACGGGTCTCGCACGCTGACCCCCCATCATATATACCAATGATTGTTAATTAGGTCAATTAGCATACGACATCTGAGGGAAGTGACAAGTAATTAGTGACACATAAACAGTGACTGATCAATGGAGCAGTGAGGGGTTTCACTAGTGAATATTATATGAGTAAATTATTGTTAGCTGTAAATTTTGAGTAATGAACAGAGGCGGAGATGTAGGCCTAACAGATATTGAGTGACATATGTAGGCCTAACAGATATTGAGTGACATATGTAGGCCTAACAGATATTGAGCGACATATGTAGGCTTAACAGATATTGAGTGACATATGTAGGCCTAACAGATATTGAGCGACATATGTAGGCCTAGCAAATATTGAGCGACATATGTAGGCTTAACAGATATTGAGCGACATATGTAGGCCTAACAAATATTGAGCGACATATGTAGGCCTAACAAATAGTGAGCGACATATGTAGGCTTAACAAATATTGAGCGACATATGTAGGCTTAACAAATATTGAGCGACATATGTAGGCCTAACAAATATTGAGTGACATATGTAGGCTTAACAGATATTGAGCGACATATGTAGGCCTAACAAATATTGAGCGACATATGTAGGCCTAACAAATATTGAGCGACATATGTAGGCCTAACAAATATTGAGCGACATATGTAGGCCTAACAAATATTGAGCGACATATGTAGGCCTAACAAATATTGACTGACAAATGTAGGCCTAACAAACATTGAAGTTTTAAACCACTGACAAATTTTGAAAATTGTACAACAACCAGTGGTAAATATGCTAATATAAATGTGATTGGTAACAAAGTGACATCGTAGTGAGGTATATCGTATAACCGATATCAGTATTATCATTCTGACATAAAATCAATATAATAACAACATTTTGACACATAATCAATGTTGTAAAAAAAGAAATTATTCTGAACATATTTAAATTGTCTATTATTTCAAGCGACACACAGATGTGTGCAAACAAATACAAAATGGGGAACAAAATAAGATTTATTTAAAAAGAAAGTAAATATAAATTAATGAACTCTTTAGCTATTATTATTTAAATTTTTGTATTATATTACTTATCTTCTCGCCAGCATGTGGACATTAACAGATGTTTTGGAATGATTTTTATTCACTGATTATAAAAGTATATTGAAAACTAGCTTTTGACTTTCCCATCAATTTAAAAGTAATTTTGTAGTATTCACATACTATATTTTCATTCACCTACATTCAGTCTAAATCCAATAAATTTTTTTTAAAGTCAGTTGTAGAAACTAATTGTTTTTGCCTAGAGGCCAGTAGATCGTCAACAGTTTTTTCTTCTTAAATTCTAATTTAAAATAAAACCCCGAACTGCAGACCAGACAGTGGTCATTAATCAAAATCATTTGGCTGAACGTGTGGAAACTATGCACAACAATTATGAAGAATATTTGCAGTTTGCCGTGCGTATAGGTATTTAAAACAAAAACTTTGTAAATAGTTCCATATATATATATATATATGAGTGTTAAAATTACAACTGTTAAGTTATATCTATATGACTTTCAATCATTGTGCAACACATTACGTCTATTCAAATTAATAAATCAACAAAACATCCAACTAAAAAAGGTATTGAAAAATAAATAAAACTATTTGCAAATATTTATAAATAGATGTTTTTTTTTCCAAATACTCAAGCGTAGAAATACAAAAAAGTTTATGAGCATTAGAATTCCAATCATTGTTATGTTTCTTTTTTTTAATCGTATTTTGTCCGCAGATTAGAAAATACAGGAGTATCATTTGAAATTGATTCAAAGTATATGAACTTTGTAGGAAAAGTAAGTTATATATATATATATATATATATATATATATATATATATATATATATATATAGCTTAACTATGAACAAAATACTAATAAAATACTTTTTTTGGTTTATTTTTCACGGAGTTAGAATCTGATTACATTTAAGATACCTCTTTATATCTATAAATATTTTATTTTAAAGTTAATGAAATGAATGAATGAGTCAATATAGTTAGATTGACTAGATCCACCACAGTAGAGAGATTTTTTTACGGGTAGAAAATGTTTGAAATATAAAAATAAATGTATGACTGTACATGTGTGATGATGACAACACCTCTTTTGGTCACTCTTTAATACTTAGCCTAGACCCAGAAATAAAATCAATACAAAATACAGAATAACAACCATTGAATACAATTATGTCATTGTTATCTAGCAGCCAATTCGTAAATTAGAAAAATATTGTCTTTAAGACATTCAACAGATAATGAAAGAAAATGTATGAGACCATTTTCTAAACTACTTATAAATGTTGGAATTTTCTCTTATTGTATATACACACAGCTACACTCAGTATGAATACAATATAGTTCTCTTATTTCCTGTATATCGATTAAAAACATTATTTTTTAAAATCAACGTTTAGCCTTTATATATATATATATATATATATATATATATATATATATTTATATATATATATATATATATATATATAAAGCAACTGACAGTGACATATAACAGAAAGTCTATATATTACCCGAACAGCTGGACAACTCAGCCAATCAGTTAATCTACACAATGAACACAAATAATACAATGTACCTATGTATGTGTGTGTGTGTATGTGTGTATGTAACTATGTATGTGTGTGTGTGTGTATGTGAGTATGTACCTATGTATGTGTGTATGTTTGTGCATTTAGGTCATATGGAATGTAGCGTTAAGTCGAAACCCAACCAGCCGTAATACAATATGGCGGCTGGTGTTCCCGATCAATCAAATGTTTCTACATAGACCAGGTGTGCTGTTGTCCTTATGACCACTGTCCACAACGTCAATGTATCTTCTGAGATGACCAGAAGACAAGATATTTCATTGGTAAACGTTTTGAGGGATGCTGCTTGTGTTGGGACCCCGGGTAAGGGGGGGGGTGCCGAGCAGAAATTATCGGCCCACTGATCATTGAAGAGTTTATAAAATATTTTAATGTTTTTTTTTGTTTTGTTTATTGTTATTTAGAAATTCACATTGTAGGAAATTGGCTTCAATTAAGCATAAAAAAGGATTATATTTACTTTTAGGTCATATGAAAATGTTAGTGAATCACAGAGTAAAAATAATTCAGTGGAGTGAATTAATAAACGTGATGAAAAAAAAATTTAAAGATAAGATACTCTGAAAGTCATATTTATTGCCGACTTGTGAATTTACACATTTTGATATTTATTGTGTTTGAATTATATTATTATAAAAAATGTAATTTCTATGTATATCTTTTAGATTAATGTTTAAAGTTTAAAAAGTGTAAATAGATTCTAGATAGTTTTAATCAGATTGGCTACATCAAGTGGCTACATCAATTGGCTACATCAATTTGCTTGGTTAAAAAATAAGAAAACTTTTAATGTTTATGATCAAGAGATCTCTTTGGTGGAATTTCTTTCTACTTCTGCTAAAAAGGTTTAACTACTTTATTTCTATAAACTTTCTCATCTGAAGAATTTAAAAAAAAATAATTTCTTATAAGCAGACGACAGCATTAAAAAATCTATATCTCAGAAATAAGACTTAATGATAAATATTAAAAAAAAATTTTCATTAAAAAAAAAATCATTAAAATTTTGCAAAAACCATCCACCACAAGTATCATCAAAGGTAGTTTACAAACGTACAAAAATCTCAATTAAAGGTGTGATAAAAAATGTCCACAAAAAATATCAAAGTTGTTATTAAACAAAAAGTGCACACAAATAATCAAATGTAAAACTAGTGTCCAAAAAATAACCCAAAATTTTCCACCGAAATAATTTCAATGTATGGGTGATTTAAGTCGACAAAAGATCAACGGTTAGTTGCAATAAGATCAGAGTGATGCACACAGAAATAGTCAGAGTGACGCACACAGAAATAGTCAGTATGAACATTTGTATTTATTGTGCTATTGTGTCATCAATCACTTGAAATAAGACTTTTTAATCTTAATAGTTTCTTTAAAAGAACTTGTAAAAGAGTAGGGCCAATTACTTTGGAATTCTGGTCATTTGATGATAAATAAATCAAGAAAATAATAAATAAACAATCAACGCACTTAACATAAAGTACCAACTACTCTTGCAATTAATTGTTTGACAACAAATGGGCTGATTTATCTCCAATAAATGTTTAACAGTATGACTTATTAAAAAAAACCAATTCATTTCGACAGCAAGCATTTAAAAGATAGTCTTAGTGACTAGATAGTCTTAGTGACCAGATAGTCTTAGTGACTAGATAGATTACTGACCGGGTAAATCTTTCAAGAAAAACATGAAAACATTCTAGTTACACATTTCGATATCTACAAATCTTAGTATTATGATAACAAAAATACTTCTTAACTAATATATATATAGAAAAGATTTGTAAAGTTTTGAATTAATTAGAACTCTAACGAGAAAACGTATAAAATAAAAATGTATTAGTTTAATGTTATAGGGATTTATGCAGTGGCACTTCTCAACAAGTTTCAAATAAATAAGTATCATTTAATTCACTTATTTTTTTTTTTAAACATTGAAAACATTTTTTTATAAATGACATATACACACAAACATACCAATAGAGTTAAACTGACATATTTATGTTCCAATAAATATTCGCAGAATCAAAAATAGTTTTACGTGATTTTTATGAAAGCCTACATCATTCTCTCGGTCCAGTAAATTTATGAAAACTTATGAGTTTTATTTGGTTTGTATTTAGGTTCAATTTGAAACGTTGCATAAATAATTGAATACATTTCATTAAACTTAGATATAAAAATTTTGAAACAAACCGTAACGTAATATGAAATCCAAAATCTTACACTTTTGATATTTAGAAAATTTGCAATAAATAAATAAATATTTGTTTGCGTAAGTTTACTGTAAAACATATTGCAAGTCATGCGGTATTATACAATATAAAGTACTATAGCGTAATATATTACAATAAAATAAAATAAAACAATTTAAATTACTAAACTAAAATTAAACCGTTTACTACTAATTGTTGTTACCAACTTGAGATTTAAAAAAAATATTTTGTGATATGATTTTTTTATTAACGAATTTGTTAGATGTGCCAATTAGTTAAACATCTCGATAGGCAGAATTAAAATTCCAAATCAAAACATATACAAATAGCACATAGACACCATCATACTATGTGACCACATCAAAACACCACACACCCGTGTGACACATCCAAACCCAAACACACCAATGTGACACATCAAAACACCACACACCCGTGTGACACATCCAAACACCAACACACCAGTGTGTCACATCAAAACACCAACACACTCGTGTTACACATCAAAACACCAACACACCCGTGTGACACATCCAAACACCAACACACCCGTGTGACACATCAAAACACCAACACACCCGTGTGACAAATCAAAACACCAACACACCCTTGTGACAAATCCTATTACTAAAGAATAAAGGAAACCCCCGTCACTAGATGGCATATACCATCAGGGAAGGAAAACATATCAGCACTTGACCCGTGTGTTTACATCTGTGTGCGTATGTCTGTGCGTACATACACAGTATTTCTAAAGAATTACATTCTAATCATATTTTCTAAGCTCAATGTAAACATGACAAAATAATCTGTTCAACTCTCTAGGTTAAGTAAAAAAAAAATCAACTTTACTTCAAACTTAATATTAAAATATTGTACAGAATGGAAACAAATTTAATGTGTGTAGGCCTACTTGTTTGGAAATTGTCTTTTTGCACTGACCACAACAGATTCTTTTGGAATAATGTATTGCCCTGAGAATTCATACAGAGTGATTTAGTTTGAATCCCGAAAACCATTTTGAATAGAAAGAATATATAATTCGAAGAGATAAATGCCAAACTATGTATTTTCAATAGCTCAGCCATGTATTTATATGGTAGAAAGTATTTAATAAACAAACTACACACCACACACTATGTATTTATATACCAGGTGCAACAAGCCGATAAAGTGATAAATAAATATTTTAATCATTCATCCACAAAGAAATCACAGACCAAGAAATTTGGTATAATGGTATAATTTAAAAAAATTTCCTGCCATGATTTCCTGTATATATATATATATATATATATATATATATATATATAACATGTTGCAATCACCATGCCATCACCTAGACAATATACATGTCATTTATATGGTAATATTAGTGTTGGTGACATCAACGTTAGTAAGTCATTACACAAAGTATGGTTAAAAAAACGATATCCCCTTTTGCTACCATTATTTTCTCGATTTCTTTTCAAATAATATTTGTCCTGTAAATTTCAAAATCCCAAATTTTCTCTAAATCATGGTCGCTATGTTGGTGTCAAAGGTAATGGGAGGAACGAGGGGGGGGGGGGAAGTATTGACTAGAATGTCTGTTGTGGTATTTTCAAACTCCACTGTAAGGTGTAAATAGCGTGCAGATTGCCATCAGTTGCGGCATTCTACTGTTACATGATACATGTTATTATATAGATAGGTGACTCGTTAAATTATGGGCTCCATGTCATTAACCAATGAAATATTTCTCTGTGTGTTTTATGTTCTTTTTTTTTAAATGTTGACATTATGTGGAGCTCTATTTATAGAAACATTGAACGTTATGTGTGTGTGTTTGTGTAGATCTGTCGCTTTTCGGAAATGTAGATAATCTGTATCATTATGTTGACAGCTGTCTGTATGTGGCGGTTCATCTTGAAAAGACGTTCTTAAAACATACTTTTTATTTGCTTATAGTAGTAAATACATAGATTGACTGTTCATTTAACATAACACCGCATTATACGCACAAAAAAATAATTTTAATAACGTTTTCCTCCCAGATGAATACAATATCCGCTCAATTTATAGTTCAATTCATTTTATGAAATGTATAAAACGACACAGCAATATACATATAAAATTTTTAAGTCCTAAATCTTTATCCATTGCAGGCATTTTATTTTTGTAATCTATGTTGAGGAAAAATGAAAATAATAGTCATATGTTTGTCTTGTTTTAGTCAATATGTCTGTACTTGTTACTACAGACAAAGTATATACACCCATATATATATATATATATATATATATAACAAATCTTCATGCTTAACCTGTGTGATAACTCATTTTTAACTTGCAATTTTTTCTTTTTAATTAAGGCGATCGCAACAAGATTTCACTGAAACATTCCCTCTAATATCTAATACATGTATCTTGTTATCTAATACATGTATCTTGTTATCTAATATATTAACTTGTTATCTAATATATGTAACTTGTTATCTAATACATGTATCTTGTTATCTAATACATGTATCTTGTTATCTAATATATTAACTTGTTATCTAATACATGTATCTTGTTATCTAATACATGTATATTGTTATCTAATACATATATCTTGTTATCTAATACATGTATCTTGTTATCTAGACGACACATTTTCACCAAACTTGCTAAAATATAGAAATGCCCTAAAAATGAATGTAGTTGTTGGGTGTGTGTGATTGTAAAAAAAATGACTAAGCAATACCTTGTGTTCAGTGATGGTACACTAATCCTCATCTGATGGGACACTCCTGTGATGGAGGTGAGTCGTCAGTCCCAACACTCCTTGGTCCGACTCGCTGGGACTAAGATTGAAACGTGATAATAATTACATCTTCAAATGTTCGGTAAAGCTTTGAACATCATTGATTTTTGTACAATATTTAATTTATCTAGTGAAACATTGTGTCCGAGTATTTTCTTGCATTATTTTACAGAGGAGTTGTAAAAAAAAGTTTGTATTCCAAATATAAAAGTATCTCAGTTCACATCATGGATTGCAAAAAAAAAATGACAACAATAAATACAACAATAATTTTTGAAAAATCTATATAATGTAATACAGCTATTAAAATCTATTTTTAGTAATATTGTCCACAAAAAAATTATAAAATCTATTAAACAAAAAAAAAATAAAACTAGTTCAGCTTACCTATGGTACAATCGAGTCATTCTAAATATACTAAACACCGCACGAATGAAAACATCAATAGTTGCTACAGTTGCGATACAACAAAATGGATCATCACCAACACTATGTTCCACTGATATTATTGTATCATGTTCGAAGTGAATCCATGTTTCGACTCGCTCACATGCACGGTGATAATATAGACTCGGTGTAACACCTTATAGATGATGTCTTGTGGATTCAACAGTTTCACGGGTAATACGATACAAATCATCTTGTCGTGGTAGTGCCGCCAGTATGCGGGGTTCAAGATCAGATCCCCCCTCCGCCCTCCACCACTACCACCACCACACCCACCAACTCCCGTGTGAAGGGCAGCGGACCCCACACTACAGTCGTCGGTGAAGCGAGCCACGTTCGAACACGGCGAGGGAGGAAGGTGCGTCACTCAGCCTGGCTTGGCTCTTCTTCTCCACCTCTTTCTTCTTCTTTCTCTCTCTCTCTCTCTCTCTCTCTCTCTCTCTCTCTCTCTCTCCCCCCCCGCCCCCCCTACCATCTCACTAAACAGGACGACACGCATTAATGAGCTTGTAAAAGTTATAAGAACCAGATTTGCTAGTATAATATGTATATGGATATATATATATATATTTTGCTAGTATAATATGTATATGTATATATATATATATTTTTCTAGTATAACACATTTGGTATTTCTTTTTCCCCTCGACCCACGCCATCTCTCTTCACCCTCACCACCCCACCCACCCAACCATCTCTCCAGATGTTGTTCCATGTTACCTAAGTCATACAGACTCACGCACGGGCACAGTTCAATTTCCCAACTACGTAAATATAAAATTTTCAATACAGCATTTCGATAGACGCTGACTTTGTTGGCTACATGCATTTAAAATTTGACTTGACCTGGCATCGGCAAACTATTGCCCGTGGGCCAGATACGACCGGTCAGGCTGATGAGGCCCGCGCTCTGCTCCTCTTCACATCAATAATGTTTACATTAATTTATATCACTTTACACTCCACCCCTTTTAGTTTTGCCCCTCTCCCCCCCCCCACTTTCTGTACATTTAAGAACTCACTCTGCCCAAAACTAACATTAAAGTGTACTCACCCATGTGCTATGTGAAGTCTCTGTCTAGGTACCCCACTTAAGTCTTTGGGGCCTAGGCGGATACTTGGCATATATATGATGCCCTAGGCCAGCGGTCGGGGAACTTTTTTAATCATTACCCCAAAATATTTTTGTGTAATTTGATATTACCCCATAGCAAATTAAAAATATATACTTTTTTCTCACAAAAGTTTCATTTTTACCCCCAAAAATTTCATTTTTACCCCATTTGGGGTAATTTACCCCTGTTCCCCGACCGCTGCCCTAGGCGGATACTTGTCATATATATATATATATGATGCACTAGGCGAATACTTGGCATATATATGATGCCCTAGGCGGATACTTGGCATATATGTGGGGGTGTCTTAAGCAGGGACATTATAGATATGTGTGGGGGCCATGGGCTAAGACTTCACATATATGTGGGGGTCCCTGAGCTAAGACTTCAAGGTATTTGTGTGTGTGTGTGTGGTCCTAGATAAAAGTGTCTAGGCTGAGCTCACTTTGTTATTCCAAATCTTTTAATCTTAGATAATCTTTCTTTCATAAGATTTTTTTCTTTCTCCACAACATTACCCAAATGCCTTGAAACAGTTGTGGCACAAAGCAAAATCTCATTAACAGGAACATTCCCATATTTTGCACCAATGTTTATCAACTTTGCAGCCAATTCTTGGAAACCACAGCCTTCGACAAATGAAAAAGGCCTGATGTCTTTAGCGCACATTGAAACAATGGTGTTTGTGATTTCTGTTTTAACCTGAACTGGAGCCTGTTTAACAATCTTCTCTTGACTTTGCGTGAAGCTAGTCATTGATGTAATTTTTGGAACTGGTGATCTGTTTTTACAAAACTCGAGATGCTTCCACAGACCATTCGTACCATCGTGTGCCTTCCAAGTTATAATGCTATCGCATCTTGTACATACTGCGAATGGCACATCCTCACCATCCAAGCGCAAACGATTGAAACTTTCCCAAATCTTGCTCTTACCACCTTTATTTACGTAAAACTGAATACGCTCGCTTTTTGCGTAAACTAACTTTTGAATGTTTGCTTTATTATCCATTATTTGAAAATTAAAAAAGAGAATTAGAGAAGTATGTCTGTCTGTTTCACTCTTATTTGCTCGCTCCTTTGTCACAACTCGAAAACCAATCAAACTCGAGGCGTTGTTAGTACAACGATTTATTTACATACATGTACATCAGAAATTCATCAGAATACAAAAGTCCATAAATGAATACACTTCAATAATTCACTCTGCCTCAACTCTGACTAACTAGAGATCTCTAAAACTCCTCATAACTACAAATTTCTCCTAACTTCTCTTAATTAACTAATTTCCGAATCCAGCCCCTATTTATACCCCAACGTCCGTGACCTAATTACCCTAAGTACGTCACAATCCCTTCAGTATTTGCCTAACTATCTAATCTTTCTAGGAGCGTCACTTGGTCGTCATTATTAACCCTACTAGCCTGTCCGACGTCGCCTCTTGGTCTTCACACCTTTGCTGTCTACTATTCTATTGTTTCCCCACCTTGTCCTAAGTCGTCCGTCACCTTGTCACCCTTATTGGTATTACTCCTAACTCTTAGATATCTATTATATTAAAACGTCGAAGGGGATAGTTTCTGTCTCTAAATCTACTCTAGCGTTTTGACCTAAATACCAAGAATGTCAAGGAAAGGCCATGAACTAAGTGTGTATCATACATCACAAATCATCCCAAGATCATCCGTGCGATTTGATTGATTCATCAGAAGTCTGCGAGAGTCTCAACTCAAACAAAACCCAAACCCACGGGACTCCCGCAAAAACAAAACCCAAACCCACGGGACTCCCACAAAAACAAAACCAATCCCATGGAACTCCCGATAAATTTATTTCCAATCCGGCGGGACTCCCGCGAATCCCGATCCCGTGCAGCTCTCTACTCACTTAGCACCCTATTTAATTAAAATTAATACTCGCATGCACGGTGATAATACAGACCCAGTGTAACACCTTATAGATGTCTTGCAGATTCAACATGTATTTAAGTCCACAAACATGTTCACATATGATGTATTTAAGCCAAACTGTACACTGATCTACAGTACCGGGTTAGGGTTAACGCCAAGAAATCTTGGCCCCATGGACAATATAAACTAGTTGGGGAAACATTTAATTAAACTAAAACATTGTCAATCGATTAAAAGTGTGTAATAAAATAATAGCGATTTGGATTCTGCGTTAAATCGAAAGTAAAGAATTAATACAACAGTATTCCAGTTTAAAATACAATCATGAAAAAATCGGATCTGCCCAAAACCAAAAATAACCTAGCCTACGATCAAGCATAAGGGGATATAACTCTATGCAAAGATTTTGCATGGAGCAGATAGTAAATCATGTTACCTATAGGTCAACTACAAATGATGAACTCTAGCAAGAGTTCGGGTTGCATCCCCCCCCTCCCCTTAACGGACGCCTTGACTATTTAGTGTTTAATATCTACACGACGCAAATATAATTGTCTTTTGTGAAGCTAAAAAAAATTAAACATGTTATAAACTGTCGAGCGTGCAGCCTGGAATTGCAACAGTCCGAAACTTTACAGACTCATTGACCTCATTCGTGGCTACCACTGGACTAGTCTTTGGAATACATAACGGTTGCGACATCCACCCGTCTAAAGGTTTATTGCTTCGTCACATTATCTCTACCTTGGCCTGTCCCTCCCTCCCCCTCCGACAACCCCCCCTCCCCGCCCACCCTTTCCCTTCCCAGCTACCCCGGTTACTGCCAGTCACATTGACACAAGCAATTATTAATCTGCCCTGACATGTTAATGCGAGTATGTGGAACTCTATCTGCCGGTGATCATCTCGTCTGGAAGAATAATTAATTCCTGAATCCATACAATATTGACAGAGTCTAGAGAGAGATCAGTGATGAATGACTTTCTCCTGCTGCAGTCTATGGACTGAGAAGTTCAGCCTCTGAAATATTCAGCAACCTGACATGAGAACGTTTTCTTGTAGTTTAATCCCACTCTCTCTTTCTGTCTGTCTGTCACACACTGCCATCTATCTATCTATCTATCTATCTATCTATCTATCTATCTATCTATCTATCTATCTATCTATCTATCTATCTATCTATCTATCTATCTATCTATCTATCTATCTATCTATCTATCTATCTATCTATCTATCTATCTATCTATCTATCTATCTATCTATCTATCTATCTATCTATCTATCTATCTATCTACCTATCTATCTATCTATCTATCTATCTATCTATCTATCTATCTATCTATCTATCTATCTATCTATCTATCTATCTATCTATCTATCTATCTATCTATCATATCTTAAGATTGTGTCTAACATTTCTTCCATCATATTGACGAGGTGATATGTTTTCATTCTATTTTATTTTCATTTCACGTCTCAAAAAGGAAAAAAAAAAAGTCCACCATTTCAGTTAAAGTAACAAACCAAATCATTCAAAAAGACGGGGGCCCTTCCCCTTCCCCTCCCCCCACCCACCCCCGTCTTTTTTTTTCCTGCCCGTCCCCCCCCTCCTCCCCATCTGTGTAAGGTCATAAAATAAAAAAAAATAAAAATAAAATCGCGCAACAGAAAGTGTCGAAGTGTTGGAATGTCCTCTCCTCCCCCCCCCTCCCTTCTTGACAATTTTTATTCTTCCTCTTCAAATCTCTCCATCCACAGAGTCGTTTCATTGCTTGTCCATCCGACCTTCAGTAATTCAGTTAATAGCATCTCCGCGGGAGCCACAGGGGTAGCAAGAAGACATCAGAGGCTCGCAGACATCAACACTGAAGGTAGCTACCGTTGGTTTAGAAGACAGCCATGTGTCACCTGAGCTATTCAGCCATCCCAGGTGTATTGTTGGCAGGGGCCTACAACTAGCGGTTTGTTTTCATACATGCCAGGGGGTGGTGATGGCTGGATAGGGCCAACTGGCCATGGGAATTTCTGGGTGTTCGGCCACGATAGCTAATTTAATATCGTCCGAGGGATGTCTGCGGTCAAACGGTCACTTCAACCGCGACCGTTACAGATGTTGGAGGTTGTGGATGATCTATTTTAGAGCGATTTTTCACGTTTAATTAATAATTTTTTTTTAAAGTAATAAAAAAGCCGTTCCAATACATATTGTAGTTAAATATTTGTTTCAATGTGTCTATTAAGTAACACTATTTACTCTTTAATTATCAAAAAAAGTACTTTGATACAATTACACTAAAATACCAACTAAAATAAACAAGAATATACCAAATCATATTGATTGAGAATGCACTCACAACAAGGTGGCTTACAACAATATATATATATATATAACCAAGGCCGTAGCCAGAATTTTTTTTAGGGGGGGGGCTGTGCTGTTTTGGGGGGGGGGACTGTGCGGAGAGTTTTATATAAGAAAAAATTGGAACGCAATGATAAAGAAGTATATTTTATAATCGAATTTAATTTTTAGAATTAATTTGGGGTTGGGGAGGCTTCAGCCCCCTAGCCCGCCCCCCCGGCTACGGCCTTGTATATAACTATGTCTCATTAATCAGTGGCAAAAATTATATCCCCAATTGAATGGACATTTTTAAGCCCTGAAAAAAATTAAAAAAAAAAACGAATATCCTACACAGATTATATATAATATCTAATATGTGGTATCCTATAAAATGCGAAGCGTAACAGAAATAAATTAGAATGAATCCCGGAGAAGGGGGGGGGGGGGAGAATCAGAAAGGAGGAAAGGAATCTAATACATAATCGTCTAGCCTGGCGTACGTACCAGCGAGCGTGTGTATAACTTCCCCGGCTAAAAATAGAATGGGGCATTCCAAAATTTTAGTCTCACTAAAGGGGAGTTAACTCTTGCTTGGCTAAATATGATACTTGCCGGTCCGGGTACCAGTCCTTTGATCTAGTCTTATTATAAAGAGACAACAAAGATTACTTAAAGAAAATGATATTGTTCAAAATAGGTAAAGAAAAAGAATATACATGGCTTGGACAATGATCTTGGAATCAGTTGGAGAATATGGCATGGGACAGATGTGTCTGGAGATGTCTTGTTGGTGGCCCCATACCCTGACAGATGAGTCTGGAGATGTCTTGTTGGTGGCCCCATACCCTGACAGATGAGTCTGGAGATGTCTTGTTGGTGGCCCCATACCCTGACAGATGTGTCTGGAGATGTATTGTTGGTGGCTCCATACCCTGACAGATGTGTCTGGAGATGTCTTGTTGATGGCCCCATACTCTGTCATGGATGAAGGGCAATGATGATGATGGTTGGATAATGCTGGTTCTGCTTTTGTTTTCAATAATTTTCTGATTCATGGCTAGTAATAATGGTTTGACCAGCAGTCAGTCACTGTTAGTAATAATGGTTCGACCAGCAATCAGACACTTTTAGTAATAATGGTTTGACCAGAAGTCAGTCACTGTTAGTAATAATGGTTTGACCAGCAATCAGACACTTTTAGTAATAATGGTTTGACCAGAAGTCAGTCACTGTTAGTAATAATGGTTTGACCACCAGTCAGTCACTGTTAGTAATAATGGTTTGACTAGCAGTCAGTCACTGTTAGTAATTTTGACCAGCAGTCAGACACTGTTAGTAATTTTGACCACCAGTCAGTCACTGTTAGTAACAATGGTTTGACCAGCAGTTAGTCACTGTTAGTAATAATGGTTTGACCAGCAGTCAGTCACTGTTAGTAATAATGATGTGACCAGTAATCAGTCACTGTTAGTAATAATGATTTGACAAGCAGTCAGTCGATACCTAAACGCTGGGAATCAATGCTCATAACCACAGAAAAAACTAATGAACGATTTCGCGAGATTTTAGTCCTAATAAAACTAGCGGAGATGCCCCTGAATATGTAATGCGTTGTATGTTGAGTTCTGACATGGCACTACCTTACTTCATATGAATCATATAAACCGTTAGCTTGGTCTACCTCCCTCCCACCCACACTCCCTCCCCCCAGCCCGAAAGTCTTCACTTCTTTACTTCTTCTAATTACGTCTGGCCGGTCTTTTTTTTTTTGCACGTGTTCTTTTCCTAAAATTTGATATATTTAAAAATCAGAAATAAACAGTTCAGATGGGTAAACGGATAAAATTAGAGAAAAGATCAAAGATCAAGAAACTTTTTTTTTGGGCTGAGTCAAAGTCGTGAAAAGTGAACCGCTGACTCCATTACTTGAGGCAAATTTTCATGAGCCCATCATCAGAGGCAACATCTATTGCTCCCCCCGCCCCCCACGCTCAACTTACCCACCCACCCACCCTCCTCCCATCAGACCACAAGCAAAAATGATTAAAATCAAACATTAAGCTTATAAGAGATGTATACGAATTTATTCGGCGTCTGATTGGCCAATAGATAATATGCATGCCCGAGGCAAATAAAGGCTATACATGGTCTGCCCAATGATAGAACTGGTTATTCATGAACTTTGTATTAAAATGGTTCATTGTGTAGGTTAGTTGTTTTTTTTTTTAAAAAAAACATTATATGGGAACAGCGGTATCTCAATAAATACACAAATAAGTGTCACATGTTTCAGAGGTAAATACGTGATTGCTGAAGTTATGAAAATATTTGAATCATTAGTTTCAGCTCTTGGTTGTTAGTGAACTATTGAAATAAAGAGATGTCAAACGTTAGATCTTTAGGGAAATGTTGAAATACAGAGATGTCAAATGTTAAATCTTTAGGGAAATGTAGAAATACAGAGATGTCAAATGTTAAATCTTTACGGAAATGTAGAAATACAGAGATGTCAAATGTTAAATCTTTACGGAAATGTTGAAATACAGAGATGTCAAATGTTAAATCTTTACGGAAATGTTGAAATACAGAGATTTCAAATGTTAAATCTTTACGGAAATGTTGAAATACAGAGATGTCAAATGTTAAATCTTTCGGGATCTATTGAAAAAAAGATATGTCAAATATTAAATCTTTGAGGAACTTAATAAATAACGAATGTCGAATGTTAAATCTTTAGGAAACTATTTAAACAAAGAAATGTCAAATTTTGAATCGAAAGAAAACTTTTTAAATAACAAATTTCAGATATTAAAAATTTAAGGAACTTTTAAAAGAAATTTTTGTAAAATCCTTTGGGAAGAAATAAAGTAAAGCAATGTCCACATGATAACTTTTAACGATATCTATCTATCTATCTATCTATCTATCTATCTATCTATCTATCTATCTATCTATCTATCTATCTATCTATCTATCTATCTATCTATCTATCTATCTATCTATCTTCATGTGTGGAGGACTGTATATTTGGGTCATGCTCATTCGACATTTGTTCTTCTCGCCATAGATGTAAATAAATATGTCAGACGCTTGCATACAAGTAATTCATGCCATCTTTTTCTACAAATGCATCATTGGCCTGTTGCAGATGTCAGTTGTGGTATAATGCTGGTCAGCTACGTTTTGACGGTGGCCTCACAAAATATATTTTATAATCAGTGTCGGCTCTATAGTAGCTTGCGCCCTGTGCAAGCTGAACTTTGGTGCCTTTGTTTACGTATGACTGTGAGACATGTCACAGGGGGGGGGGGGTAAACCCAACTTGATGGTGCCCCTAAGTACAGGTCGTACCTCGGGCCAAATTGCCAGTGCTACAGTTGTACGAGGGACACTACATGCATTTCTTCATGCATATAGTACGATTAAAATGTGGCCAGGTGTTTTTAAACACTTGTTTTTAAAAATTACGTGTACACCACACAGGCAAAAAAATATTTTTCGTTTAAAAAAAAAATTAAAACAAGAAATGCCACTGTCATGAAAAAAAGCCACATTTTTATTTTCTATAAAAAGCAACCAGCCACCGGGCCTTGCCATAGCTGGCAAATAAAATTTTCAAAACTGTTTTGTGCCGATGGTATTGTCCCCGTGCCCATAATGATCCCCTTTGCGCCGTAAGTTGCGCGTTGATGCTAACAAAATTTAAACACTCGAAATGGCAACGGTTCCCTGAACAAAAGAATGACGCCCATTGAAGAGTTGTACTTGGTATTTTTTTTATTTTTTTTTTTAAATTGGCGTTCATATTTTTGTGCGTTAGGGAACCCGGATAGAGAGGCTTGCACCCACGGGAAAAAAAAAGAGTTCGTTACGTTTGCAATCAGGTAAACCAATTCAAATAAATGTAGATGTATTCTTCAAATATAACCTCATGTCGTAAGTTTAATAATGTAATCATATTTGAACAAAAAAATACACACACACACAAATAAATGTTCCATGATTACCAGCTCTGTGCCACAGACATAAACTAAAAACCGCGCAATCTGAACAGAAAGTTCAACAATGAACAATGGAGTCAGTTGATCACATATCAAGAAATCAGAGAGATCTCACAGTAGTGGAAGTAGTCATACTCATTCCACACGACTAGATTTTATTTTATGTTTCTTCCGAAATGTTGGTTTCTAGTCCTATAATTTCGAACAAAGCCGGGAGAAATAATTACATGTAGACTGGTTGAGAGAAGTGATAGCAGTGTGTGGCCGGGTTGAGAGAAGTGATAGAAGTGTGTGGCCGGGTTGAGAGAAGTGATAGAAGTGTGTGGCCGGGTTGAGAGAAGTGATAGAAGTGTGTGGGCGGGTTGAGAGAAGTGATAGAAGTGTGTGGCCGGGTTGAGAGAAGTGATAGAAGTGTGTGGCCGGGTTGAGAGAAGTGATAAAAGTGTGTGGCCGGGTTGAGAGAAGTGATAGAAGTGTGTGGCCGGGTTGAGAGAAGTGATAGAAGTGTGTGGCCGGGTTGAGAGAAGTGATAGAAGTGTGTGGCCGGGTTGAGAGAAGTGATAGAAGTGTGTGGCCGGGTTGAGAGAAGTGATAGAAGTGTGTGGCTGGGTTGAGAGAAGTGATAGAAGTGTGTGGCCGGGTTGAGAGAAGTGATAGAAGTGTGTGGCCGGGTTGAGAGAAGTGATAGAAGAGCAGGGGTGGGCAAACTATTCCAACCTAAGGCCACATTTGGTTCTTAAATAGACAGAAAATAAACTTGCCCCATTCTTATTTAATTCAAGATTCTATCTTTGTGATTAAAATGAAAGTTCATCTTTGAATAGAGATATATTGGACATAAACAAGTGTTTTGAAATGCTTTGAGTGAAAAGGTGACGGGAGTTTCTGAGATTAGTTGAAAATCACATTTTATTTGATTGAATGAATATAGTTGTATTTTTTGTGTATTTTATTATAAAAAAATATAATTGTCTTCTTTATAAGATTAAATTTTTAGCCGTTTTATTGCAGATACATGACAAAAAATTGCCAAAAGAAGCTGTACTGAGATATTTGTGGGTAATGGAGAGAAGTTGGTAAGATAGATGACAGACTGACATAAAGAGAAATAAACCAACGGAATGGCACATAAACAGGTATGCAGATAGGTAGATATGTTTGGTCAATGTTTTTTTATGTTATTTTTTTTTGTCAAAGCTAAAACAACAACCAACAACAACAACATAGCACTGTTCTTGTATCATATGTGTACACCCCCCCCCCTGACGTGTTATTTATTGTCCGAGTTTTTGCACAGGGCCAAACAACAAACCATATAATAGCATCAGGAAAGAGCGACCCTTAAACAACAATGTCTGGAAGAGCAGTCGGACTTATGGTTCATAGCACGCCACCGAGAGGAAACCAGGTCCACCTGGCACAAAGCCTGCCACGGCGCTGTAAAGACAGCATTGATGGTCCCCTCCCCTCCCTCCTCCATTCATCGTATGCAATAGGCCCGTGTCTAAGGGAGGCTTTTCAAATCCCATATACCGAGTGCCTTTTATCGTGCGACCCGTGCTGAGGGCAACGCCTTCGGCAGGCCCCCCCCCACCCCCCGCTTCAAGGCCCATTCATGTGGACTAGAATAAACCTTTATTGATGCCATTTCAGACTTGGCTAGAGGTAAAAATAAAAAGCGCGCTACTTTCAGGGTTTCAGTCAGGGTTTCTTCAGGTTACATTTAGTGTATAAATACTTAATACATTTCTGGCCTACCTTCAGACTGTTTCTGAAAAACTTTTAATGTTGGGTTTTTATTAGTACGTTAATACTACTATTGAATACTATACTTCTCAGCAGTTAGACTTATTATACTCATTAACATAAATCATGGTTTATCTTGTCTTGTCTTTTGAGTTCTATCAGTCATAACTATATAACTTACATCTACATACCTACCGATACATCTATTAAGACAATAAGTTACATTATTTGCATACTAGCTGTACCGTGCAAAACTTTTGCATAGAGTTCCATCCCCTTAAGCTTGATCGTTCTTTTTTTTTTGTTTCGGGTAGATCCGATTTTTTTCATGATTATATTTTAAACTGGAATAACTGTTGTATTCATTCTTTACTTTCGATTTAACGCAGAGTCCACATCACTGTAGGAATGTGAAAAGAAAAAAAGTTCAAAGTTCTCCGTCCAAAATAAATTGAACTCTAATGTTGTTCTGAACCACCCCTAATATTTCCCTCCACTCCCCCCCCCCTTTGCCCGCCCACCTACCCACCCCCTCTCTCCGGCCTAAAACACACCAACCCATACACACAAACATACCTTGAAATGTGTGATTCATATATATCGACTTAGCATTGGCGCTCAGTAAGAAAAACTGGAACGTCTCTGACCCATAAAGAACCGAAGCCCATCAAAAGTTGACAGAAAGAGCGTTAATTTCAGTTTTGTTACTGTGCAGTCAGGCACAACGCTTGGGAGAAGGAGAGAGAGGCAGCGAGAGAGAGGGAGAGAGAGAGAGAGAGAGAGAGGCAGAGAGAGAGAGAGAGGGAGAGAAGGGGTGGGGGTGACAGGATGAGGGTGACGGTGGGCTGGCTGGAACTGTAGGAAATAGTCGAGCTTCGAGTTGACACCGTGTGACACAATTCTAGGTCAGAGTACCCTCCAGGTATTCTATCAGAATGCATGCCGTACCAGCAGGTATTCTACTCAGGTCTAGACGTGAGCTGTCTCAAAACATGGTTCTGAATGTGTTAAGACAAAAAAACATAAAAATTGCTTACCACGTCAAATTTTAACTTTGTTGATCACAGAATAGCTTACATCACCTGATAATGTATTACATAATGACTTACATCAAAAGATAATATTTAACACTAATTACCCCCTCCCCTTTTTCTAACGTAAACATATTTCGCAACCCATTTCTTGTTTTTATTTCAGGCATATGTTCCATCGACTAAAGGAATTAAGTAAGACGGAAACAATACGGTGCAGATGACGTCATTATCCCTCTTTACGATGTGTTTAAAAAAAAAAAAGACCTAATTTAAACCAAGTTTTTAGTTTATAAAACCCAGATGACTAGTAAATGGTTTCTATGTTTCCCCAGGCTAGACAGGAATGTTTCAAAAGAAGAAATAAAAAGTCGTAATATATTAACTCCTATTGTACCACAATGCATTGCGCGTTTTACAACCAAACTCTGATTTTTGGGCGCCCTTTTTTTTTTTACATCCTCGACCAATTGACGGAGCCATTAAATTTAGATTAATATATTTAGAAAAGAAAAAATCTGGCAGCACTCGAAACCAGCTGGCACGGTCCAGACGTCACCTGCCAGGTTGTCCCCTCGCTGTAGACATTTTTACTTTGACAGGAGGAAAATTAATAAAGCGAAATTAAAGTGGCTCACTCAAATAGACGCCATAAATTGAACGGCCCGACAAAGAGATCTGCCCCTGGTCTTTTTCGCAAGACTGGCCAGGATCGCGCGTGAGCACAGAGGGAAGATTAAGTTGCTCAATAAGAGCAGACGACAATTTACTGGGTGTCCTTGTTGTTTCAAAGTAGAGACCGTCAGGCCATTTTTATTTTATTGTCCATCAAGACATTCATGGTGTCCATCTGGCCGTAGTATTACCGATATTCGGTGAAAGGGTGTTATAGGCCGACTGCTTTACACTGACCTTTATATTTCAGTTTGACGACAAATTCAAAGATTTCGGCTTCTTTATTATCTCGGGTGAGATACTTGTGGTAGATTGGTTCACCAGCCAATAGTTTAGACTTAATAAAGAGGTGACAATATGAATCGACTGGTAGCTCAACACTTAAATCTTCACACGTTCTGCAGTATCCGTACAGAGTGTTCGTGATGAAGAATAAAATAAGATATAAATGGTTGCCGAGAGAATGGAGAATTCGAAATTTTGATGAAATGATTTTTTAAAGTGTCATCATACGCAAAGAACGGTTGTTGTTTATTCTGGGATGGGGGAGGAGGTGGCGTAACAATAATTAGTGGTGCATGGGGTGCAATTTAAAAAGGCCCCTGCCTAGATACGCAACTGTAAAGTTTGTTTTATCCAGAGTATGCTTAAATTTGGTTATCTTCCTGGTTGTAGAATACGTATTTGGGCAATTTAAACAAATCAGACGGGAAAGCGGGAAAGATAATGTCAAAAGAGTAAAGTTGTCGCTTGGACAGAGTTATACTGAATCCATGGCCGGTAATTAAAACCATTCAATGCTTTTATCATGCAACTGGTATTTATTGTTAACATCAAAATAAACAATTATCGAAATCGTGTAATTCTCTTTTGTGATACTTGCAACACACGTTACCGTTTATAAACACAATCTTTTACATAGTAACAAACACATAATATAACTATATTATGTGATAACAAACTTCTACCCATTTGTTAAATCTGCAATATATTCTGTGGTAAAAAACTTCAACTCAGTTGTTAAATCTGCAATATATTCTGTGGTAAAAAACTTCAACTCAGTTGTTAAATCTGCAATATATTCTGTGGTAAAAAGATTCAACTCAGTTGTTAAATCTGCAATATATTATGTGGTAAAAAGATTCAACTCAGGTGTTAAATCTGCAATATATTCTGTGGTAAAAAGATTCAACTCAGTTGTTAAATCTGCAATATATTCTGTGGAAAAAAGATTCAACTCAGGTGTTAAATCTGCAATATATAATGTGGTAAAAAACTTCCACTCAGTTGTTAAATCTGCAATATATTCTGTGGTAAAAAGATTCAACTCAGTTGTTAAATCTGCAATATATTCTGTGGTAAAAAACTTCCACTCAGTTGTTAAATCTGCAATATATTCTGTGGTAAAAAGATTCAACTCAGTTGTTAAATCTGCAATATATTCTGTGGTAAAAAGATTCAACTCAGTTGTTAAATCTGCAACATATTCAGTTGTTAAATCTGCAATATATTCTGTGGTAAAAAGCTTCAACTCCTGTAACAGAAGGACGATAGTGCACCATAAAGTGTCTTTAACAGGTGTGCAGAGCTATTGACAGTTACAGAAATATTGATGTATGCATTGATGACTTTTAGAAATATACACATATATACACATTGTTACCTCTACAAGCACGCCCCATGATGCCCCACCCCAAACCCGCTTTTCAAAAGATAACTATCAGAGACACATGACTACCCAGAAGCAAACTTCAGAGACACATGACTAAACAGAGGCAAGCTAAGCCAGTGACATGAAACAAGTAGCCTCGCCGTGAGTCTGAATTAGATGGCCGACATTGTGCTACTGAAAGGATTTCTACAGAAGAAAAGAACTCAAATAAATGGCCTATCTTACCTACGATCTAGTTTTTTTTTGGTTCCGTCAACTTCATAAACTTTGTGCGTGTGTGTGTGTGTGTGTGTGTGTGTGTGTGTGCCTGTGCTATACATGTGGTGTGCCTATGTGTGCACATGTTTGTATACTTGTTTATGGACTTTGTCCTGGCTTTTAGACTTTTTAAGCTGGTCTTAGAACTTGTTTGTAAGAGAATTTGAGATTAAAAAAATTATTAAAAAATTTGGTTTTAATTGTATGCCAATGGAATTTTTAAAAAATGGCATAATGAATTAAGATGGGTTAACAATCATGCTAAAGGTAAGAACAGTTGAGATATATCATTCGATTCACTTAGTCATATTTGCACAATATCTTCTGATGTTATTGCTGGTTGTTTACTTTTAGAAATTTCCTTAAAGAAGTTAAATAAGTATTGGAGCTAGAAATCAGTCATTATGACTGCGGTCTTGGAGTTAGAAATCAGTCATTTGACTGCTGTCTTGGAGTTAGAAATCAGTCATTTGACTGCGGTCTTGTTCATTCAATATAATCAGTGCCTCAAACCCTCTATGATTAAAATAAAATGACAGAAGAAAAATAATTTTTGTGTACTTTGATTTTCTAACTCTGTTTCTACCAGTTTGTTCAGTACTCTACATCAGTACTCTATATCAGTACTCTAATCAGTACTCTACATCGGTACTCTACATCAGTCTGCTTACATCAGTACTCTACATCAGCACTCTATATCAGTACTCTACATCAGTCCGCCTACATCAGTACTCTACATCAGCACTCTACATCAGTACTCTACATCAGTCTGCTTACATCAGTACTCTACATCAGCACTCTACATCAGCACTCTACATCAGTACTCTACATCAGCACTCTACATCAGTACTCTACATCAGTACTCTACATCAGTACTCTACATCAGTACTCTACATCAGCACTCTACATCAGTACTCTACATCAGCACTCTACATCAGTACTCTACATCAGTACTCTACATCAGTACTCTACATCAGTACTCTACATCAGTACTCTACATCAGCACTCTACATCAGTACTCTACATCTGTCCGCCTACATCCTTCACCTTATCACCAGGGGGGTGTATATTCTACATTCTTACCTACGCTCCATCTCCTTCCAACCCGAGCTGTCATTAATAAAATAGCATGCGAGTAATTGTAGAGCCTTTCTCGATATCAAGGCTAGTGGCCTAAACCTCCATCGACCACCCTTTACTCCCCAAACCCCCCACTAACTATTCTTGCCTATGACACCACCATCCCCAGCTCCCGCAATCTCCCCACCCCCACCTCCCTCACCCCGACACCCCGTTCTCTTTGATGCGTGACCAACGACCGAGTCGATGGTGTGCTTTAAAAGACTCATTTGGCATAAATGGGGGAAGTACTGCCTCAAAGGTGAATTGATTTGTGCTCTAGTCAACCTGAGTAATTGCACTGCCCTTCCCCCCTCTAGCTCCTCCCCCCTCCCTACCCCCACCTCCATCCACACCCCATCTCTCCCCATCCAAGCTCCCCCCCCCCCATTCTTGTAAAAAAAAATAAAAATTTTACAGCGGCCCATGCCAGGGTCTTTGTGAGCTTCTGACTTATGGATTGAAGCACAATAGGAATGTGACTGGCTGGCGGGGTGGGTGTTGTGGGGGGAGGGGGAGGTATGGCTTGAGACGGGTACGAAAGTAATTATTAAATGTTTTTTTTTTTAATTCTATGGAATAATTCCACGTCAAACATTTTGATATTAAATTCAAAGTTAAATATTTCGTCATCTGCCGAGTTATGAAATAGAAAAGAATAAAATGAACCGCAGAATTCAACAACGGTGACACGGTGTCGTGGATTCTTAGAGGTCACAAGGTTCACGTAATATATATATATATATATATATATATATATATATATATATATAAATATATATATTAATATATAAATAAATATATATATATATATATAAATATAAATATATATATATATATATATATGAGTAAACAGATTTCCCAAAATTGGATTGGGATTTCTGTTACGTGTCTCTTATACTTAATCTTTGAATTTTTTGGTGCTTGTTGGTTTTTTTTCCCTCACCAATATATATATATATATATATATATATATATATATATATATATATATATATATATATATATATAAGCGATTTGGGCTCTGCGTTAAATCGAAAGTAAAGAATTAATATAACAGTATTCCAGTTTAAAATACAATCATGAAAAAATTGGATCTGCCCGAAACCAAAAAAAGAACATAGCCGACCGATCAAGCCTAAGGGGATAATTCTATGCAAAGGTTTTGCTGGGTACAGCTAGTATATTTATATTATTCAACTATGTACTTTCACATAAATAGAGATAATCGAGGCAGTGGCGTACCTAGGAGGGGGGCGGTGTGTGCGGTCCGCACTGGGCGGCACTTTTTATTACTTTTTAGGGGGGGGGCGGCAAAAATGTACAGATTAAATTGAAATACCTAACTGAGAGGGCGGCAAAATCGTCTTCCGCCCTGGGCGCCCGATACCCACGCTACGCCGCTGAATCGAGGCCGATGACGTATTGGACTAAACTGTGTATGTCACCTCGGCATATAAAGGGAATGTGTGTTTAGCACTACGCCCAGCCGCCTTCACTTTCCCAACTCAAGTCAGTAATCCATTTCAAATAGGGTGAATCCAGGACTCTCACATGGACAGCGGATCATCTATCTACACCACTCTCGGCCGTCCATCTCTTACTGAGAGATAATGAGAGATTAAATAACTCATTTAGGTGTGTACGCTTGGTTTCTATAATAAATAACTGATCACACATGTACATTACCTCAAATAAAATAGTAATCGTTTTTTTAGAGCATTGTCCCCGTTTTGTCTGTCTGTCTGTCTATCTGTCTGTCCGTCCGTCATCACCCTAGATCTCAACAACCATAAGTCCTAGACCCATGATGTATATATCATTTTGTAGGTCTTGGCCTGCCAAGAAATGACTTTTTTCCCTTTCGCGATCTGACCTCTCAGGGCCGTAAAAGGGGCCTTTTAAAGTACCGTTTTTTACTATATAAGCTATATTAATAATGGACCGCCCTATATCTCAGCAACCATAAGTCCTAGACCCATGATGTATATATCATTGTGTAGGTCTTGGCCTGCCAAGTGTACATCAAAAGTTCATTTCGCGACAGGACCTCTGAGGGCCGGGCTTTAGGGCTCCTAAGGCTCCATTTCGCGATTTGACCTCTCAGGGCCAAAATATAAGAGTTTTTTATGTACCGTTTTGCTTATATTTTAAATATAAATAATAAAAGCTAATCAAAGGGGCGTAATCATTATTTATTTTTGTAACAGTTATTCAACATGACTTACTTCCCGTACTTTATATAAAACAACAATTGACGGAGTTTTCGGACAATTAAATGACTACAACTTAGAATGTTTCAATTATGAGTCCTATTTCAGTGACCACAAACCACTTGTAGTTAGATTTAAGAGAAAATAATTTTGTTTTCAAATATAAAGAAACGTCCTTTTAATATCTTTTTTCAGATATATGCATTACACAATTGAATTTATAAACATTTCCAAAATTTACAAATATTTACTGAAAGATAGCATACGTACTGATACATAATACGAAAATGCTCTAACACGTCCTGTGTCCAGAATGGAACAGGCTTAATTGCTTGTTTAACTTTGTAACATTTCAACTAGATCATACTTTCAACTTTGTAACATTTCAACTAGATCATACTTTCAACTTTGTAACATTTCAACTAGATCATACTTTCACCTTTGTAACATTTCAACTAGATCATACTTTCAACTTTGTAACATTTCAACTAGATCATACTTTCAACTTTGTAACATTTCAACTAGATCATACTTTCAACTTTGTAACATTTCCTAACGATGATTTTAAACGAACGAAGTAAGTCTGATTCACTGGAGACTTGAACTGAAATGGGAGTCTACTACTTTCTCTACAAGAGATCCTTTAATATTTTCTACACCGAATTGAGCACGCCCCCCCCCCCCCCACACACACTTTTACAACCAAATATCCAACTCAAGGTACATTGTCAACATTATTGGTTAAACCTAAAGATTTTCAGTACATCCAAGTCACAGACTCTCATAATGTTGCCAACTACTGAAGTATTTATTGCAAGGATTTGTAATTGATTTAAGCATTGGCTATGAAGCGCACGTGGTGGTTATATTTTGTTTATGAACGTTGTCAGAAGTGTGTGGAATCTTTTAAAAGGTACATTTTGTCGGTTAACCAATAAAATACACTCACGCATACACATACACTGTCTCACACACACACACACACACGTAGAATCACACACACACGCTCACACACGCACGTGCGCGAACACACACACACACGAGACACTAAACATTTCTTCACATTCATTCTAAACAAAAAAAAAATTAGACCAAAAATTGAACCATAATAACGCCCGAGTTCTTAGCAGCATTCCCTATAAGCTGTGAGCGTTCACGCGCACACAATTCACCAAGCGCAAACACACACATTCTGGAATATAGATGGAACAACTAGAGGGAACAATGGTGATGAGCAGTGCTCCATCTATGCTGTGCGTGTGTGAGTCAGCAAGAAATCGCCCAGCAATGTCCGTTTAGTTTCTCACAGTACCTGTATTACCACGAGGTGTAAACCACAAGGTGTACTACCACAAGGTGTACTACCACGAGGTTTATAACAACAAGGTGTACTACCACAAGGTGTACTACTACAAGGTGTACTACCACAAGGTGTACTACCACAAGGTGTACAACCACAAAGTGTACTACCACGAGGTGTAAACCACAAGGTGTACTACCACAAGGTGTACTACCACAAGGTGTACTACCACAAAGTGTACTACCACAAGGTGTACTACCACAAAGTGTACTACAACAAAGTGTACTACCACAAGGTGCATCACCACAAAGTGTATTACCACAAGGTGTACTACCACAAGGTGTATTACCTCAAGGTGTACTACCACAAGGTGTATTACCACAAGGTGTACTACCACAAGGTGTATTACCACAAGGTGTACTACCACAAGGTGTATTACCACAAGGTGTACTACCACAAGGTGTATTACCACAAGGTGTACTACCACAAGGTGTATTACCACAAGGTGTACTACCACAAGGTGTATTACCACAAGGTGTACTACCACAAGGTGTATTACCACAAGGTGTACTACCGCAAGGTGTATTACCACAAGGTGTACTACCACAAGGTGTATTACCACAAGGTGTGCAACCACAAGGTGTACTACCTACCAGAAGGTGTACTACCACAAGGTGTATTACCACAAGGTGTATTACCACAAGGTATTCGGGGCAGACTCAGCTATGATAATTAAAAAAATAAAACTTTAGTAGATTTTTTTTCCATTCAATTCAGATCACATTATATAAATGTGATATAGTTAACCAATTGTATGACACTTTAAAAGGGTAATTTAAAGTACCAAGTAATCCAGCTGTAAAGTAAAGCACTCGTGTGTTAAACTGATGAATAAGTCAGCGGAAGTAACAAAATGTTACAATCTCCAGGATTAGCTAATTACTTGACCAAATTTGTGACATGCTCTTAACGAAAAACAAAACCCCAATCTGTTTGGTAAACTAACTGTTAATTTTAGTTTTATCTTTCATTCACTATGATCAGGGCAAATAAAAAAAAACCACAATATATATATATATATATATATATATATATATATATATATATATATATATATATCTTGAATTGTTTGTATATTAAGTGTTAAATCATCACATAAGCTAGACATAGTAGTGTAGATTTTTAAATAAAAAAAATGGTGGTATGGAGATGATTGGGACAGGGCAGGGGGTGGGGGGGTTCAACCCGATGCTGTTCAAGCAAATTCCAACCAAGTTTTACAACTTTTTAAACATTTATTTAGTTAACTGTGATTATAGGGTAATGTTTGGAGCTGATTGGGACAGGGCAGGGGGTGGTGGTATGGAGCTGATTGGGACAGGGCAGGAGGAGTGGGGTATGGAGCTGATTGGGACAGGGCAGGAGGAGTGGGGTATGGAGCTGATTGGGACAGGGCAGGAGGAGTGGGGTATGGAGCTGATTGGGACAGGGCAGGAGGAGTTGGGTATGGAGCTGATTGGGACAGGGCAGGAATGGTGGTATGGAGCTGATTGGGACAGGGCAGGAGGAGTGGTGTATGGAGCTGATTGGGACAGGGCAGGAGGAGTTGGGTATGGAGCTGATTGGGACAGGGCAGGAATGGTGGTATGGAGCTGATTGGGACAGGCAGGAGGAGTGGTGTATGGAGCTGATTGGGACAGGGCAGGAGGAGTGGGGTATGGAGCTGATTGGGACAGGGCAGGGGGTGGTGGTATGGATCTGATTGGGACAGGGCAGGAGGAGTGGGGTATGGAGCTGATTGGGACAGGGCAGGAGGAGTTGGGTATGGAGCTGATTGGGACAGGGCAGGGGGTGGTGGTATGGAGCTGATTGGGACAGGGCAGGAGGAGTGGGGTATGGAGCGGATTGGGACAGGGCAGGAGGAGTGGGGTATGGAGCTGATTGGGACAGGGCAGGAGGAGTGGGGTATGGAGCTGATTGGGACAGGGCAGGAGGAGTTGGGTATGGAGCTGATTGGGACAGGGCAGGAATGGTGGTATGGAGCTGATTGGGACAGGGCAGGAGGAGTGGTGTATGGAGCTGATTGGGACAGGGCAGGAGGAGTTGGGTATGGAGCTGATTGAGACAGGGCAGGAATGGTGGTATGGAGCTGATTGGGACAGGCAGGAGGAGTGGTGTATGGAGCTGATTGGGACAGGGCAGGAGGAGTGGGGTATGGAGCTGATTGGGACAGGGCAGGAGGAGTGGGGTATGGATCTGATTGGGACAGGGCAGGAGGAGTGGGGTATGGAGCTGATTGGGACAGGGCAGGAGGAGTTGGGTATGGAGCTGATTGGGACAGGGCAGGGGGTGGTGGTATGGAGCTGATTGGGACAGGGCAGGAGGAGTGGTGTATGGAGCTGATTGGGACAGGGCAGGAGGAGTGGGGTAAGGAACTGATTGGGACAGGGCAGGGGGTGGTGGTATGGATCTGATTGGGACAAGGCAGGAGGAGTGGTATATGGAGCTGATTGGGACAGGGCAGGGAGATTGGGGTATGGAGCTGATTGGGACAGGGCAGGGGGATTGGGGTATGGAGCTGATTGGGACAGGGAAGGGGGAGTGGGGTATGGAGCTGATTTGGACAGGGCAGGGGGAGTGGGGTAAGGAGCTGATTGGGACAGGGAAAGGGGAGTGGGGTATGGAGCTGATTGAGACAGGGCATGGGGATAGGGGTATGGAACTGATTGGGACAGGGAAGGGGGGGTGGGGTATGGAGCTGATTGGGACAGGGCAGGGGGATTGGGGTATGGAGCTGATTGGGACAAGGAAGGGGGTGGGGGTATGGAGCTGATTGGGACAGGGCAGGAGGAGTGGGGTATGGAGCTGATTGGGACAGGGCAGGGGGATTGGGGTATGGAGCTGATTGGGACAGGGAAGGGGGAGTGGGGTATGGAGCTGATTGGGACAGGGCAGGAGGGGTGATGGTATGGAGCTGATTGGGACAGGGCAGGAGGGGTGATGGTATGAAGCTGATTGGGACAGGGAATGGGGAGTGGGGTATGAAGCTGATTTGGGACAGGGCAGGAGGGGTGATGGTATGGAGCTGATTGGGACAGGGCAGGAGGAGTTGGGTATGGAGCTGATTGGGACAGGGCAGGGGGTGGTGGTATGGAGATGATTGGGACAGGGCAGGAGGAGTGGTGTATGGAGCTGATTGGGACAGGGAAGGGGGAGTGGGGTATGGAGCTGATTGGTTCAGGGCAGGGGGATTGGGGTATGGAACTGATTGGGACAGGGAAGGGGGAGTGGGGTATGGAGCTGATTTGGACAGGGCAGGGGGATAGGGGTATGGGGCTGATGGGGACAGGGCAGGGGGTGGGGGTATGGAGCTGATTGGGACAGGGAAGGGGGAGGGGTGTGGAGCTGATTGGGACAGGGCAGAGGGTGGGGGTATGGAGCTGATTGGGACAGGGCAGGGGGAGTGGGGTATGGAGCTGATTGGGACAGGGAAGGGGGTGGGGTGTGGAGCTGATTGGGACAGGGCAGAGGGTGGGGGTATGGAGCTGATTGGGACAGGGCAGGGGGAGTGGGGTATGGAGCTGATTGGGACAGGGAAGGGGGAGTGGGGTATGGAGCTGATTGGGACAGGGCAGGGGGATTGGGGTATGGAGCTGATCGGGACAGGGAATGGGGAGTGGGGTATGGAGCTGATTTGGACAGGGAAGGGGGTGGTGGTATGGAGCTGAAGGGGACAGGGCAGGAGGAGTGGTGTATGGAGCTGATTGGGACAGGGCAGGAGGAGTGGGGTAAGGAGCTGATTGGGACAGGGCAGGGGGTGGTGGTATGGATCTGATTGGGACAGGGCAGGAGGAGTGGGGTAAGGAGCTGATTGGGACAGGGAAGGGGGAGTGGGGTATGGAGCTGATTGGGACAGGGCAGGAGGGGTGATGGTATGGAGTTGATTGGGACAGAGCAGGAGGAGTGGTGTATGGAGCTGATTGGGACAGGGCAGGGGGATTGGGGTATGGAGCTGATTGGGACAGGGAATGGGGAGTGGGGTATGGAGCTGATTTGGACAGGGCAGGAGGAGTGGGGTGTGGAGCTGATTGGGACAGGGCAGGGGGAGTGGGGTATGGAGCTGATTGGGACAGGGAAGGGGGAGTGGGGTGTGGAGCTGATTGAGACAGGGCAGGGGGAGTGGGGTATGGAGCTGATTGGGACAGGGCAGGGGGATAGGGGTATGGAGCTGATTGGGACAGGGAAGGGGGAGTGGGGTATGGAGCTGATTGGGACAGGGCAGGGGGATTGGGGTATGGAGCTGATTGGGACAGGGCAGGGGGATTGGGGTATGGAGCTGATTGGGACAGGGAAGGGGGAGTGGGGTATGGAGCTGATTGGGACAGGGCAGGGGGATTGGGGTATGGAGCTGATTGGGACAGGGCAGGAGGGGTGATGGTATGGAGCTGATTGGGACAGGGCAGGAGGGGTGATGGTATGGAGCTGATTGGGACAGGGCAGGGGGTGGGGGGTTCAACCCGATGCTGTTCAAGCAAATTCCAACCAAGTCAGTAATAGACCAAGGATAGGCAAGAGTGGGGGTGGGGGGTAGGGGGTTCAAGCAGTCTTTGGCAGCGGTTTAACTCAACAGATGCAAGGTATGTTGTACAAATAGCGAGATGAAACATGGGAAGGACTGGGGGAAGGGGGGCTAAATGCATAGGTATTTCATTAACAGACTGCAGACATTTTTTTTTACCTACCATAATCTAAGCTGTAATTTCAGAATCTACCAACTATGTTCAATATATCTTCATATAGTTCTATTATTTATATAAAAAAATAACGTTCGATAATAATTTGATGAGTTATTAGATAAAGAATGAACAATATTATGTTGATGATTTATTTGTATGAACAGTTTTTTTCAATAATCTATTTGTGCTGTTATTTCTAAAAACAAAACAATAGTAAAATTGGAGCCTTCAATTGGCCAATCGGAAAATTAAAGGGCTTTGTGATGGACGTCAAGAGCTACATTGCATTAATAATTAACTTCACAAAAGAAAAATTTTGGTAAGTTTTACATAGTTGCTGTTTAAAACACAATATTTAAATAAAATTTCATTCTGTAAATCTCAGATGAGAATTCATAGTCATTTAGCGAAATGGTCTAATAAAGATGCTGCTGAAATCTAATTGTCGCACTAGCCTTGCGGCTAAGCTAATAGCCTATGACTGTGTATCCCACACCTACTATGGGCTGGGCCAGGGAGAGAGAGATATTCATACATGGTGTGTTGGGCTTAGTGTTGGCGGCACACAGATGGACAGATTGGAAGGACAGACACTTAAGATGTGCATATCATGTATAAAACTAATGTGTTCAATATCTTACGGCTCATCATGTCCCCTGGCGGTGTTTCATTACTGAAGTCAAAGATTTATTCAAATCAAAGTATAATTTATTCGGACAAACTTCACATGGTTTAGATCAATATTGGATATGATGGGGGTTTTTTTCTTCTTTTTTTTTTTTGTCAATTTTGAATATTAAAAAAATTGAGTCGTAATTTGTGGTTTGTATTTTGAAATACATGGAGATAGGAAAATGTCCACACACAAAAAAGAAAAAAAAAAAAGTTTTCAGCTACGATATTGAAGTAATATAAAAAAAAACATTTAAAAGGTAAAAAAATAAGTCTTCTTAAATGATACAACACTTCCAACTTAAAATAAAGCAATTGTGTTCTAAACATTAACGAAAGATGGATTCAGAAATGTTGAAAACAAATACATGTATATATAAACACTTTTAAGTGCACAAAAATTCAATCGTTTCATCAACATTGTCCTACATTGTCATGCCGGGATTGGGTTTACAAAGTGAAAACGATATATATATATATATATATATATATATATATATATATATATATACATATTTTTTCTGACGTCACCAGTTTTTATAAACTTATATAGGTTGTGTTGTCTGCCTGCCAAGATGGCGCCGTGAACATTGGAGTCGGCTCCTCGGGTCAAGGCACCTTGTATAAAAAAAATTAGAAGGCTACATATCATTGTGATAAGAGTGTCATAAACTGATGCAGAAATGAACAAAGTTTGACAAAATCTACACAATTTCTTCTAAAAAAGTGTCCGTGTGTGCGTGCATGTATATAAAACTATAAATTTACACTCCATTCCCAGCTAATCTTTGTAGCACCTAAAAAATAAAATAAAAGATAAAGTACGCAAAGAAGGGAGTGACCTGAGAATTATTGTAAATGTCCAATTACATAAGATGGACTTCACTTGACCAGTAGCGTACATCGTAATGAACTCACGATGTGGATATAAACATGTCCATATTGGGGGGGGGGGGGGGATCGTATAAAGGTAAACTTCAAACTATCACAATCAGTTTCTCGTGATTTAATAATGCTCATATGCTGCAATATATTAATTGCGTGTCTTGATCAGAGGTGTGCGGATCTGGAAATTTAGCGTCCGCGTCCGTCCGCGGATTTCTATCAATGATCCGCGTCCGCGTCCGCAGAATCTTACAACAT
Source organism: Bulinus truncatus (assembly GCA_021962125.1). Taxonomy (NCBI): domain Eukaryota; kingdom Metazoa; phylum Mollusca; class Gastropoda; family Planorbidae; genus Bulinus; species Bulinus truncatus. The sequence continues at coordinate 2,550,723 of JAGDYQ010000025.1, read as the reverse complement.
TGGTCCGCAGTCAGTCCGCGCGTCCGCATTGCTGAAATTTAGTTGTTTAAATGACTTGAAATTTTTTTTATGGTAACGCTAAAGAAGATCCGCGTCAGTCCGCGAGTCCGCAACTTAACCATACGAAGCGTCCGCTGTCAGTCCGCCGATTCGGAAAAGTCTGCGGATCTGCGTCCGCAAGCGGACGCGTCCGCTGTCCGCTCATCTCTGGTCTTGATCCCTGTTGTTCGTTCAAATTGCTGATTGAATCCAGTTTAAGTGACCTCGATAATGAACATAATAATGTGACATTGAATAGAATTTTACAGTAAAGTGTAATACCAACAGGTATGGGTGTAGATACTGTCTCTTTCTTCAAAGTTAGATTATGATATAAACTTTTAGACATTTAAAAAAAAAACAAGAAGTTTTCGCAAAGCACTGGTGTAAAACTTCCTATTGGTATTTCTGTTATCACCCAGTTTGATGCACAATGTTCTTTAATCACCCAGTTTGATGCATAATGTTCTATATTGAAGTATTTAAGCAAATCTTCACCTCCCCTCATATGCTAGAATAATATTTTTTTTTATCTCAAACTCATTATTTTTCATCAATTTCAATACATTTGATGCAACTAGTCGCTATCCAATGTGGATCTAATATTACAACTAGTCGCTATCCAATGTGGATCTAATATTACAACTAGTTGTACGAAGTCCTTCAACACAAGTCTAAATTATAAACAAGAAAAAAAACGATTATACCATAGTATTCTGTTGAGTGTTCAGTTATAAAACTTTTATACCTATTAAATACTTTCATAGTCTGATTTATTCGATTGCCTGAGAGTTTAAGATACATCAACCAATGCACATAGTCACAATCACAGACTATGGTCACAATCACAGATTATGGTAACAATCACAGAACATGGCCACAATCACAGACTATGGTCACAATTACTCACAATCACATATTTTGGTAACAATCACAGAATATGGTCACAATCACAGAAAATGGTCACAATCACAGAAAATGGTCACAATCACAGAAAATGGTCACAATCACAGAAATGGTCACAATCACAGATTATGGTCACAATCACAGAATATGGTCACAATCACAGACTATGTTCACAATCACAGAAAATGGCCACAATCACAGAAAATGGTCACAATCACATAAATTGGTCACAATCACAGAATATGGTCACAATAACAGATTATGGTCACAATCATTTAAAATGTGTTGCCGCTCCTCTATGTAAATTCGATTTAGTGAAATATTTCCGCAGTGTACGCAGTGTACGGAGATGAAGTATACTGTAGGCTATTCTAATGGCTATGTTTATGTTTAAAATATAACTTCCAAATATTGTTATATGAAATGTATGATGAGAACTTTGTATTAATAGTGATGATAACAACATGATGAAAAAAAACGATATAAAATATTGAGTGTATAATGAATGGCACATCTTCGTGTTTTGTGTAATTTAAGATAAAAGTTGAAGTTTGTATGATGAAACGTTGCAAGCAAAGTTTAACAAAAGATCACATTGAATCTCTAAGAAATCAAGATGAATACATGGAAAGAATCAAAATTAAAGATGGATTTAATTTGGTTGAAGCAAAGAAAATAGAAGTGTTATTTGACTTGGATTCCCATTTTGAGATTCCCATTTTGCTTAATGTCATAGAGCCCCACCTTGCCTACTGCCATGGAGCCCTACCTTGCCTACTGTCATTAAGCCGAACCTTGCCTACTGTCCAGGAGCCCTATCTTGCCTACTGTCCGGGAGCCCTACATTGCCTACTGCCATGGATCCCCACCTTGCCTACTGTCATGGAGCCCTACCTTGCCGACTGTCATGGAGCCCCACCTTGCCTACTGTCCAGGAGCCCCACCTTGCCTACTGTCCAGGAGCCCCACATTGCATACAAACAGGCCCGCACAAGAAGGTGGGAGTCTGAACACTTGTCAAGGGTTATGAGCCTCAGCACCACTTTGCTTTTCATACTGCGCTACAAAACGATCGGATGGTCGCGCGGTAAAGCGCTCGACTGTCGACCTGAGTATCCCTGGTTCGATCTTCGGTTAGGACCAATGGATTTATCAGGTCATGGTTGAAGTCTCCGCTATATCTTCCGTGGTGCCCCATCTCATCCTTACAAGAAATTCTCACACTAAATGATCAGGAACCCTGATATTTAGAGATAGTCAGAGGTTCTCCGAGGATCAAAGACTTTCTGTCCCCCACTGCCCATAAGTTGAAATGATCGAAAACTAAATGCTTTCATTGATAATAATTGTAGCACTGGGTCGCGAAAACAAGACATTCATTCTTTCAGGCATTTGACAAAGCGTAAACGTAAGGAAACCACTGAATTACATTTTAAAAATTGACTTTATGATGGATTGACTTTAAATAAAGTAGTGTGAAAATATTCAATCAAGAAATCTAAAAAAAAATATATTTTCTAATTATGAATGCCATTGAATGCCATTATGTCTCATTTCCTTTTCAGTGCCAGTTTTCTTTTAACATTGTGCTTATCATACAGTATTTACTCAGATATTATTTGTTCTGAATAGTGAATACTGAGGTGGTTTTTATTAATTTTTAAATTTCAAAAAGACACAATGATTCTCAAACGATACCTGAAACTAATATTATAAAAAACAATTTAAAATGTATTAGAAAGTATGCTTATTTTACAGCCCTAATTATTAATTTTATTATACAAAAATTTTATTAATTCTGATCATACATTACAATAAATCAAAGTGCAAACCGGAGGCACAACCTAAAAGTTGAAAGGGGTTGTAAGGGGGGGGGGGGTTACTTCACAGAATTTTTACTTTGCCACCCGTTTATGACGTCATCTGCAAACCTTGACACGAAAATAGGTCGGAATATTTCAGAGTCCATCCTGGCACCTCTAAAGTTACTGGCTCAGAGTAGTGTTGTTTTCGTTGACGAAAACTAAAACTAAAACCTTCGTTGACGAAAATGTTTACTTTTCGTCAACGAGAACTAAAACTAAAACTAAAATTAGCAGCAAGACTAAAACTAGACGAAAACTGAAATTATTACAGAAAAAACGAAATAAAAACTGAAACTAAAATATAGTGTTGCTTTCGTTCGCGAAAACTAAAACTAAAACCTTCGTTAACGAAAATGTTGACTTTTCGTCAACGAGAACTAAAACTAAAACTAAAATTAGAAGCAAGACTAAAACTAGACGAAAACTAAAATTATTACAGAAAAAACGAAAATAAAAACTGAAACTAAAATATGACCTGGGACTAAAACAACACTAGCTCAGACCCTCATTTTTTTTTCATGTATAAAGAGAAATTATCAGATCAACGTAATAAATTGAGCTATAAACTTTAGAGATGAACGCTAAATTAACGCGGTACTTACTCGACAATATATATATATATATATATATATATATGCATAATATATTATATATATACACACATATAAATATATATATTATATATATATATATATATATATATATATATATATATATATATAATAGCGGCGAGGGTTCTGCGTTAAATCAAAAGTAAAGAATTAATACAACAGTATTCCAGTTTAAAATCGTCAAGCGTAAACAATAGTTATAAAAATCATGAACAAATCGGATCTGTCCGAAACAAAAAATAACCTAGTCTACTGATCAAACCTAAGGAAATATTATAACCCTTTTCAAAGGTTTTGCAGGGTTCAGCTATTATAAACTAATTTACACTCAGCAGACACTTTTTAACAATTTCACTTCAACCTAATTTGACAAACAAAAAACATTTGTATCAAGTATTTTGAAGTAATTTGGTGAAAACTTAAAAGACAAAAGCCATCAGGATAAAGTAGAGTTAGCGACCACGATACTTATTTGTATACAGTCATTATACTATAGATTAATTTGAAATGAATGGTTATGAATATATTTTTTAGTGATTTGTTAATCAATAATAATTTTATTGGGCGTTTTTCATGAATTGTTATATATTTCATCAAATGTTATTTGTTACAGCTAGTGATACGACACAGTTATGGTTTATATCGTGAAGATAAAACTTGAGATTGATTTGTTAATCCTTCATACACAGCAAACATTAGTTTTACTAAAAGTGTAAATGTAAAACTAATTTTTAAGACAGTGAATTCTTTTCAGCGAAAGTACATTTTTTTAGAGCATTTTTGATAAAAAAAATGCTCTATTGTCCCCGTTTTGTCTGTCTGTCATCACCCTAGATCTCAACAACCATAAGTCCTAGACCCATGATGTATATATCATTTTGTAGGTCTTGGCCTGCCATGTGTGCAGCAAAAGTTCATTTTGCGATCTGACCTCTGAGGGCTGGACATCAGTTTTTTACCGTTTTTTACTATATAAGCTATATTAATAATTATGCCATTTTCATGGCCCCATTCTACACCTTATACGTTCAATAACCCATTCATTTGGTGCGAAATACTGCAGCACGTAGTTTCACCAAGACTGACGTCACATGTGTTCTGCGCAGTAGAGTATTTATTCTTCAGCCACAATAATTTTTTTTTCGAAAAACATCCTTTACAATTACACAATTGAATTCATAAACATTTCCAAAATTTACAAATATTTACTGAAAGCTAAAATACGTACTGATGCACAACACAAAAATGCGCTAACACGTCCTGTGTCCAGAATGGAACAGGCTTAATTGCTTGTTTTTTTTAATATTTCGTTTTGTAGACACAAATTGATAAATATGGTTCCAGATAAAAAATAAATATATTTAAAGTTTTAATAAACTATTTTTTGTTTATCGAGCTGTTTAATGACTGTAAGGTGTGGAAGAAAAAAAAACATCTGTGTGTATGTGTATGTGTTTGTGGGTATACGTTTTCTTATAATCAGCCTCTATCCTCTACCCCATCCATGGGCCATATCCTCTATCTCTAGCCTCTATCTTTAACCTATATCCTCTATATTGAGTCTATATCCAGCTTCTGTCATCTATTTCATCTAGCTTCTGTCATCTATTTCATCCAGCTTCTGTCATCTATTTCATCTAGCTTCTGTCATCTATTTCATCTAGTTTCTGTCATCTATTTTATCTAGCTTCTGCCATCTATTTCATCCAGCTTCTGTCATCTATTTAATCTAGCTTCTGTCATCTATATCATCTAGCTTCTGTCATCTATTTCATCTAGCTTCTGTCATCTATATCATCTAGCTTCTTTCCTCAAGCCTTTACCCTCCACTCTCTATTTTCTGGACTGTAGCCTCTGTCATTTATCCTATATCCTCTGGCCTCTATCATTTTATGTTTCTTTGTTGTTTTTATTTAATAATTTAGAAAAAAAAACATCTCATAAACGGTCATTTCATAAAACTTAATATCATAAATGTTCATTTCATAAAACTTAATATCTTAAACAGTCATTTCATAAAACTTAATATCATAAATGGTCATTTCATAAAACTTAATATCATAAACAGTCATTTCATAAAACTTAATATCATAAATGGTCATTTCATAAACGATCATTTCATAAACGGTCATTTCATAAACAGTTTTGTATGAAGCACAAATAGTGATGTTAATATTCGTTCAGAAAAAAAAATGAAATAACAAGAAATATAAAATGATAAAAGTGAATAATTCAAATTGAATTTTGATCCCAATAATAACATTTACTCTTTGAATTAATTTGGTGAAGTCATCATGAAAATAAATAGAAAAAAAGTTACATAGAGCCACATGCTATAGTAACATGAATACATAAAATAAAACAAGCTGTTACAATTAAATACGTTGCATTTCAAAGGGGTGTTTTTTACGGGCTTTTTTTGGCTATATATTTTTTCAATAATTATGACTTAATTGTTTCTTAGATAAGTTTACCGAATTATTCAATTGTGTATAGTATATACAATCAATTACTTGGTAAAATTGTTTATATTGATTTTAAGCATGTTTCCGAGTCAATAGTATACTAGAATGTATGAGTCAGCAGTATTCTAGTATTATAAGTCTCTAGTATAATAGTATGTATGAGTCAATAGTATACTAGTATGTATGAGTCAGTAGTATACTAGTATGCATGAGTCAGTAGTACGCTAGTATGTATGAGTCTATAGTACCTTAGTATGTATGAGTCTATAGTAAACTAGTATGTATGAGTCAATAGTATACTAGTATGTATGAGTCAGTAGTATGCTGGTATGTATGAGTCAGTAGTATACTAGTATGCATGAGTCAGTAGTACGCTAGTATGTATGAGTCTATAGTACCTTAGTATGTATGAGTCTATAGTATACTAGTATGTATGAGCCAGTAGTATACTAGTATGTATGAGTCAATATTATAATGGTTTGTATGACATGTCTACTGACTGTTTATCGGTACATTACTCACCTGTTCTATTGAAATATTTTCGATATTATATAACAAAATATTCTTTGATTTAACTAAATAGATGTGTATCTATGCTAATAAATACTTCATAGAAGACAATTTGATGAGCGTTTTGACATGTGTAATGGTCATTCCAAGAGTGAGTACTGGTTAGGGCTCGTACATCTATTACGTCAACAACTTGGGGAGGGGGGAGGGGAATCTGACAAAGTTTGACAGTTGTTGACACGAGGGAGTGGGTGTAAATATTTTTTGACGTCAACAATATCATTTTTTTAGGAAAATGAAATCGATATGTTTGAAAACATACAATCGAAGATTGTCGCAAATATAATTCGAACTTAATCCAAGTGTAATTCTCCGATCAATGAAATAAATATTCGCTGTGTCTGAAATATTAATGTGACGTATTTTATATGAATATTAGTATATAGTCTACAAATATATACAAATGAACTCCCTTTGAACTATTTTATCCAAGACTTTTCTAAAATAAGAATAAATTAAATTTTGAAATTGCTTAATATGTGTGTTAGTCAACATATTCTGTCAGATATTTCTGTCGACAGAGCGTTCATTCAGCAATTTAAAACTGGTGCAATATGTTTTAAGATGTGCGAGGTCACAAAAGTTTATTCAAGGCTGATATGATCTAAAAAAACATTCATTTTTATAATCCTGGACAACACATTTCTGAAACTAATTTTTATTATTGCCTATTTAGCTTTATTACTATACTGAATTCAACTAATGTAGTTTAATGATATTCGGACATTCCCGATACTGCCAAAGCCGGATAGGCCGTAGATCTGTACACAATAATTAACTCCCTTAAATTTAGTAATTTTATGAACCCTTTTTATTACTGAAACTCTATTCAAGTCTTTTTTTTTATCTTTCATTATTTCATTACAACTAAAACTATTTTAATCATTCATTTTAATGCGGATAAATGTCGTTTTCTATGCCGGATATTGTCATGGTCTAATAATTGTGTACCAAACAGTCGATATAGTGCAACCAAAACTCACTAAAGAGCCTCATACTGTTATATAATATTTGAGGGTTAGAGATGGGGTCCAGTTGGTTTGTTTGTTAAACTCGTTGATTTTGTTATATTCGTCAAGTTAGATTTCAATGATTACAATCAGGAGGGATGGGGTCGGAGTTTTTTATTTAACGTTATATTTGGGAGGGGGATTTAAAATTTTTGACCTTTCCTTTTAGTTTTTATAAGTTTGTATTTAGGCGGGAGGAGGGAGGGAAATTGCCGACGTTATTTTACTTGGTGGATGGTCACTTGTGACCAAAGGGGAGAGGGAGTCTATTAAGTGCTACCATTTGTTGACGTAATTAGTGGACGAGACCTTATAGGTCACATGTGTTTAAACGTACATCCTAGTGTATACACACTTAAATAAGTATTCAATCCTATATATTCAGTCAGTAGTGTCACCCAGAGAACGATTCTATAAATGAATAAACCCCTACACATTATTTACTTACACGTTATAAACCCCAACACTTTATTTACTTACACGTTTAACTAAAATCAAGCTTCTGCATACGCCTAATGCATCTGTACAAAAACCAGCGAATCATTTACTGAGACTGAACTATTCTATAGGCAAGTGACGGTATTCTCAAGTTTGAGTCATATTGAGTATTGTATCAAGTTGGCGAACGAGGCATATTATTCTGAAGGAAGAAAAGAGAGTGTTTAAATAGTGTGTCCACAGTCTTCGCTCTTCATTTTTTTTAAAACTGTCCAATCACCATTGAGAACGCTCTCTCTTATCTCCCCTCTCACCCCCCTGTTAATAATATACAATGCTATATATCATAGAAAAAAAAAGATCAAAGCCCATTCAACAAATGAAATCGATACTAATACAAGATATCGATACTAATACAAGATAAAGTCTCAAGCTGGTTATTTTCCTCATTTGGTCTTCTCAACTATTGGCCAGGTCAAAAGTTAAGTTAAAATAATTGTATTCACGACCAACTGGCATACGGCAGAATTTTTTTTTTTTAAAGTAAAAAAGTTTACTGGCAATGTCAATACTGAACTATGACCTCGTGCCCTGTGCTTTTTGTGTGTGTATGTATGTATATGTGTGTTTGTACAGTGCCAGCTATGAGAATACAATGCACCTATAGTTCGGGGACAATTATTATTTTTTTTAAGTGAGCACCACCCACTTATTGACACGGAGGCTTAGGCCACTCCCATTTTTATTGATCCGCCTGAAAGATGTGAATCACGTGGACAATGATCGCGTCCAATGACAAATTCTTCTCGAGAGCCAATGAAACCCACGGAACTAACTGTGAGCTCTCTTGTCTCTCGTCATCTACGAAGACTGCTAATTCCGCGCGCCAAATGATGATAGTAATCATAATAATCATGTCCAAAATAAAAACGACTAATTCTAATTGTCAACATTTGTTAATTTGGTTAGAGACAAAATTAAATCATTAATAAGGATATAAAAAAAAAATAGGTTCAATTCCGGGAAACAATCGAATTCATTTAATCTCGCCTGACCTTGACCTCGTTGAATCTCTCCTACCGGACGATTCTGTTGTCCCATAGTTTATTTATCTTTTGTTTATGTGGTAGTTGCAGAATTTCAAGAAACAACCGGCAGATGTAGTCGTTGGGATGATGTCTGATTGGCAGACGGCATCGACAAAAAGAAAAAAAAAAGGTGAAGAGAGGAAAAGACCATCACACAATTTGGTCTTTCTTATCATGTTGGCACAGACCCACGCTATGGGCTTTCAAGGGTCTGGTTACGGATGAGTGACAATTAAAGTGGTCCTTATAACATGAGGTCAGCGCTATAGGCTAGTACAAATTAATAGGTTGAAAAAAAAAGAAATATTCTTACAAGTAAATTGTGCCAGCTACAAAAGCAGAAGGAATTTTTTCTGTGTGGATCATATGTGGATACATGTGTTTTACGTATGGTTGAACACTGTCTGGTGTGTTGTTATTGGAGAGACGGAAAGAGAGAGAGAGAGAGAGATACATGGAGAGAGAGAGACAGAGAGTGTGTGTGTGTGAGAGAGAGAGAGAGCAATGGTGAAATATAGAGAAATTGTAACATGGATTCAGTGATCGAAGAATATAGGTACATGTGATTCATTTGCGGACACACACACATATATATATATATATATACAAAGAGATAGACAGACAGACCTCTAGTCAAATAGATAGATAGATAGATAGATAGATAGATAGATAGATAGATAGATAGATAGATAGATAGATAGATAGATAGATAGATAGATAGATAGATAGATAGATAGATAGATGGATAGATGGATAGATAGATAGATAGATAGATAGATAGATAGATAGATAGATAGATAGATAGATAGATAGATAGATAGATAGATAGATAGATAGATAGATAGATAGATAGATAGATAGATAGATAGATAGATAGTGCAAAGTCTGTGAATAGATTAACACAGGTGAGAAACAGCAAGAACAGAAGAAAGGTTGTAAAAGTGATGGAGAGGTTTTACCAATGTACAAAAAAATAAAGAAAGACTAAAATAATAACTTATGTGTAGTGAACTTTTTTTTTCTGTCGGAAGTGATCCAACACCGCGACCCTAGTGCAGGGACCGGCAACTGACATTTGAGACGGAAGAGCCAAAAATTATAATTTACAATTTTCTCAGTTTTTAAAGAGCCACTAAAATTGGGGTTCCAATACTATGGTATTTGATTCGGCCGCAATTTGACATCGAAAGAGCCGCAACTTGACATCGAAAGAGCCGCATGCGGCTCGCGAGCCGTAGGTTGCCGACCCCTGCCCTGGTGGAGCACTGTTCCGAAACCATTTAACTGTTTACATAGGAAGTTGATCATGGACGGGGTACAGCAATGTGCTGTGCAGACACAAATCATGGAGTCAAAATGCATAGTCTTATAGAACGAAACAAAACTGTCAACAGTTCTTTAGGTTAGATTTGTGCCAATTATCTGGGTTTGTCGTGAGCTGACAGGTTTACAAATTTTAACATTGTGAGGTTCAGTATGTGCGAGTATAAAATTAAACATGGTGAGTGTGTGTGTGAGTGTGTGTGTGTGTGTGATTTCAGGTGTATTCCGGTGGGTTGAGGTGAGCGATGCTCATTAACTGATGACTTAGTTCTGGAATTTGCTTCAATTAAAAAAAAAACAACTTCAAAACACACAATTTAAATAAAGCTAACACAAAATTTTGTTGGTGCATTTCATAGAATAGTCCGAATTTTTTAAATGTAACTTGAAAAAAAAAAGATTTAGCTAGTATGATTCCACGTGTATTTATTTATTTATATTTGTGTATGTATTAGCGTGTATGTGTGTGTGTTAAAGATGAGTGTAAAGAAACACTGCCACACTTGCATATATACAAATGAGCCTTACCAGTTCACCCCAAAGGCTGGTTAGTTCCTCTGTTAGAATACATTCGCCCGGTCGAAATAATTATTTTAATTTTTTTTTTTCAAAAAAAAAATCCTTTCAAAAACAATTCATAAAATTTGAACTGAAATGCTAGCCACAAGATTACTGAACCAGCGCGATGCTAATTATTGCTTAAAATAAACAGAAAATGTCAGGACTTTGCGCGGCTTATCTCCCCTGCTGACACACAACATGTTGTGTCAAACATTTGAATTACCTACCCTTATTACATCCAGTTTTTATTGGGTTTTTTTTTTGGTATGTGTTTGCATGTAAGCTTTTAAAAATAAATTGCACTTAAAGATACATTCTGCTATTATAATTACGTGAATAATGTGTTAAGGTCTTCGGTTGAAATGATTTGATAGTATTGAGGAGATTTATGTCAACTTCAGACAAATGATTTGATAGTATTGAGGAGATTTATGTCAACTTCAGACAACTTATCAACAGCGTCTGGCTCAACATGTTTACAGTTAAATTAAAATACGTTTGACAACAACACAAACTGTATCACCAGTTGATGTAGGGAATTCAAAGGAGTGTACCCACTGATGGCGCACATCTTGCACCAGTCTTCCAAATTAAATTGAGAGCTCGATCACGTCCTTTGAAAATTAGAATTATTCAAACTGATTTTTTTCACCGGAAGACGCCATCAAAAGAAAGGTGAAACATTTCACTTTTGGGTCAGTCTGACTTAAGAACTAACCACAGATTATAATATAAAATATACAGAAAATTGCATCGTCGATTTGATCCACTTCTCCCATGCATTAACTGTTAACTCAGAGAGACTAATGTTATTTCTGTACATTGCTAGATCATTGTTTATCGAGTAAGACTAATGTTATTTCTGTACATAGCTAGATCATTGTTTATCGAGTAAGACTAATGTTATTTCTGTACATAGCTAGATCATTGTTTATCGAATTAGACTAATGTTATTTCTGTACATAGCTAGATCATTGTTTATCGAGTAAGTCTAATGTTATTTCTGTACATAGCTAGATCATTGTTAATCGAGTAAGACTAATGTTATTTCTGTACATAGCTAGATCATTGTTAATCGAGTAAGACTAATGTTATTTCTGTACATAGCTAGATCATTGTTTATCGAGTAAGACTAATGTTATTTCTGTACATAGCTAGATCATTGTTAATCGAGTAAGACTAATGTTATTTCTGTACATAGCTAGATCATTGTTTATCGAGTAAGACTAATGTTATTTCTGTACATAGCTAGATCATTGTTTATCGAGCATCTCCTTATACTCCATCTTCACTGTAAATATGGTTTTTAATATGGTTATTTAAATGGACGAAGCTGTAATGGAATTCATTGTTCTTTATTACACCGTATGTAGGTAGTGCTTTTTTTTTAATAGAACTGCTATTGAACACCAATACTTAAGTGCTAAACTATCAAAAAACAATAACAATAATGGTGACATTTTTAGCCAATGGCCGATGACTTTAAAATAGCGATTCGCTTTCTGTAAATATATATTCTGTGGACCTAACCTAGCATTACAGAGGCTATTTGTTATTCTGTGGACCTAATCTAGCATTACAGAGGCTGTTATTCTGTGGACCTAACCTAGCATTACAGAGACTATCTGTTTTTCTGTGGACCTAACCTAGCATTACAGAGGCTATTTGTTATTCTGTGGACCTAACATAGCATTAAGAGGTTATCTGTTATTCTGTGGACCTAACCTAGCATTACAGAGGCTATCTGTTATTCTGTGGACCTAATCTAGCATTACAGAGGCTGTTATTCTGTGGACCTAACCTAGCATTACAGAGGCTATTTGTTATTCTGTGGACCTAACCTAGCATTACAGAGACTATCTGTTATTCTGTGGACCTAATCTAGCATTACAGAGGCTGTTATTCTGTGGACCTAACCTAGCATTACAGAGGCTATTTGTTATTCTGTGGACCTAACCTAGCATTACAGAGACTATCTGTTATTCTGTGGACCTAATCTAGCATTACAGAGGCTGTTATTCTGTGGACCTAACCTAGCATTACAGAGGCTATTTGTTATTCTGTGGACCTAACCTAGCATTACAGAGACTATCTGTTATTCTGTGGACCTAATCTAGCATTACAGAGGCTGTTATTCTGTGGACCTAACCTAGCATTACAGAGACTATCTGTTTTTCTGTGGACCTAACCTAGCATTACAGAGGCTATTTATTGGTTTCTCTTTTTGTCGTTTTGATTATTGATGTTAATGTAATTGTAATTATGTTTTAATAAATCATAACAAAAAAGTATACCTTACATCACTGAACAAAGTACAAAGACATTTCCTTTGATCATGGCCAAATTTATTTACTTTACTATGTAAGTCACACAAGCCAGCATGCGCTTTATTTCTCACAGAACGTGTATATTATTTAAACGTAATGATTCTTGTCTTTCGTTGATTTGTAGGATGGGAGCTTTCTTTGGATGGTGAATGGTCCTCACCTGAATCTTGGTGACTCTGATAACCTCACCAAATAAATCAATGATAGTAGATCTCCACCTAGCCATAGTTACATTGAAATAGTGCATCACATAAAAGTTCTCTTAACCCTAAAGGGCCATCGGGGCGGCAGATGGAGTGTAGAACTCATCTGTTTCTGAAACCGCGGATATGTGTAGTTAGCACAACGTCCACCCGCCTTTACTTCTCCCACTTAAGTCCGGTACTCAATTAAAGCTGGGTGGACTTGTGGGACTTGAACCAACTTTTTCACCAGGACCTGGAAGAATTCCATTGGTTCTCACCGGGGATCGAACCCAGGACTCTCAGATCGACAGTCGAGCACCTACACTACCCAGCAATCTGTCCCATCTTAGCCCTATTTACATTGAAGTAGCTCTACACCTTGATCTATTTCAATCAATTTTAATTTAATTGGCATAAATGTAACAAAAAAAAAGTTCACTCGTTTTTTTTTTATAAACAATCGAATACAAATATAAAGAACTTTTGTCTTAACTTTCACATGAGTCAGGTGTTATTGATGTATCACTGACATATGTATGCTAAATGTTGAACTATTTTACATTTTTAGCAGCTTGTAATTTATAAGTGATTTACTTCATCAGTTTTTGTTTGGTTTTTTTTTTTTTATTTTATTTGGTTTTTTGGTATAAACAATTCTATATGAATTCTGCTCAATGAAAATGCCATAGTTAGAAACATTTTGTCTGAACACATTGCCAGATTTTTTTTATTGGCGTTGTTTGTTTTGTGCCTATAAAAAGTATAAGTGATGAGAAAATCTTTTTGGCGAACAAACTTTAAAAAAAAAATGTTTTATAATTTATTTTTCAAAGATTTTAGCTAAAGAATTTTCACCCAATTGAATTTTTTTGTTTAATTTAATTTCCATTCGTTACGCACGTAGAGGAATTTCTTTTTCGCAAATTTTAAATCTTATTTGTGATGTGTACTTTACTTCTGGAAAACGCTTCGAAAAATATTGAATTCGCATTTGAATAGAATTTGGAACGTTCGCTTTTTAACAATAGATGTATTTTCAAAGTTTCTTCGCAGCTGATATTTTGTTCATCCGGGTGGTGTGATGTTTATTAAACCGAGAAAAACGGTAAAAAAAAATAATAAAAATACAAAAAAAAAAAGAATAAAAAAACAAAGACTTCTGCTCAGAACCAATATTTCCCACAAAATTTGATGATTTCTTAAGCTTTATTCCACTTTATACTCTCATCTGAGGAACAAATTCTGGGAATGGGAAATTTTTGACTAAAGGGAAAAAAGCACCAAAGGTCAGAATCTAATGGCACTGCATGTCGAATATTTTTTTTTACATTGATGGGTTAAGTCCATCTGACGATTTTCGGATTTTCAGATTTAGTACGGGTGAATATATAATAATACTTGATACTGAACTCATTAGACTATGTTCATGTTATAGCCTTGAACTCTGCCTTCAATAGGCGACTGATAGTTATGGTAAATCTGCTACCTATTTCCTTCATTTAGATTCTATTTGTATTCATATATTTAGTTCTAAATCCCTTTATATGCCGAGGTTACAAAAAAAAAAGGTGAATTCTACACCTCGTCTGCCCCGTTGGCCCTTTAGGGCTTAGGGAACTTTACTGGTTTTTTTTGTTGCATTACACATTTACTTGGAGAAATATGTCTGTTGATGTGACCAAGCGTTCCCCCAACGAACACACCTGTTAGGGGTATGATGATGATGATGATGATGAGGATGACACATTTACTCATACATCGATCAGATATTTACTCATATATCGAGCACACATTAACTCATAAATCGATCACACATTTAATCATACATCGATCACACATTTACTTATTTATCGATCACACATTTACTCATACATCGATCACATATTTACTCATATATCGAGCACACATTAACTCATAAATCGAGCACACATTTATTCATAAATCGATCACACATTTACTCATACACATACCACACTTTTACTCAAACATCGATCACACATTTACTCATATATTGATCACACATTTACTCATACATCAATCACACATTTACTAATACATCGATCACACATTTACTCATAAATCGATCACACATTTAATCATAATCATACCACACATTTACTCATACAATTATCTCACATTTACTCACACATCGATCACACATTTACTCATACATTACTCACATTTACTCATACATTACTCACATTTACTCATACACATATCACCTACTTACTTAAAACCATAAATAATTTTGAACTTCATCATCAGTTTTCTTTCATCGACATCACACATATTCTCACAAAATACACATACATTCATCAGTCCAAACAGTTTATCTGTCTTCTTACTAATGTAACCACCACTCGCTCCGTGCAGTACGCTGCTGCAAAAACTCTTCTTATAAGCATGTCGTTTAATAAAATGATTCATTTACAGACCACATTGAGTGAAAAGTATATGGTAAACACAAAAAAAAATGTCAGTATTGGAGTCTCGAAATGACCCTATCCAACCCGATTAAACACATCTCTCCGTATAGGCACAATAAAAATATTTAACTGGTGGATTAATGAATAGGCTACACACGATAATTGCAAGTAATTTGGCCAACATGATTGCTAATAAGAGATGACCAACAATAGCCAGGCTGCTGTGTAATCATAAACTAGGTTACTAATGGATCTGCCTCATCCATACTCGATATTGATTGGCCTTCAGTTGTCCACAAAAGTTAGTCAGCTATCGTGCCTGCTCCCACACCCTCCCCCAATCACACCCACAAACACAGACGTTGTTCTTTTGTTAAAACTAACATTACAAACACGACACATTTATTTCTACCTCGGCTCATCCTGTCAGCACATTTATTTGACTGGACACTAAAGTCTTGACCGCTGTCATTGAAGGGGATAGGGTGTGGGCAGTGGCGTCACTATGGTTGGTGTCACCCGGTGCGGGAAATTCAGGATGACAACCTTCAATACTCACACCATGAGCAATGGTACATAATTCGAATTTTCCTGCACTAGACCTTTGAGAATGTATTTTAAAATGCTTGATAACAACGATACTATTACTGACTTTATTTCAGAAAGATGTATTTTCATTAAACTTAATCTGTAAACTACGTCTCCAATTTCACAAAACCACGTGACTACATGCGTCCTTTTTTTTGGCGCCTTTGCAAATAACTCCAGTTTGATTCGAGCAGCTTTGAACTGTATTCCAGACGCTCTGCATGGCGGCACCCTGTGCTACTGCTCTGCATGGTTTCACCCTGTGCTACTGCTCTGCATGGTGGCACCCTGCTACTGCTCTGCATGGTGGCACCCTGTACTACTGCTCTGCATGGTGGCACCCTGTGCTACTGCTCATGTTTTTGTCTATGATCGATTATAAAGCCCGGCTATACCGAGCTCTTCAGCTATGAAATTTAGAATTGTTCATTTTGGTGTCACTCCTATGTTAGTGTCACCCGGTGCGCCCTCACCCCCCGAGTGGCGCCACTGGATGTGGGCTTTAAGGTAAAGTTACTTTCTGAAAGTTTGTTTACAAACTATGTTACTAACTAATCAAGCTTATTAGAATGACCATACGAATAACCAATTTCCAGTGAATTTATTATTTACATATATTTAATTTCCCAATACACATACTTCAAAAAATATTTACATAGACAACTTTCCTTCTAATATATGTCTAGTATGTAATTGAGAAAAGATATCCACCATCTTGTCTCTATCAGCTAAATATGCGAAATAATGATTGAACTAATATAAAGGCATGGAATTAATTTTTTTTTATTTCCACACCACTCGGTGACGTGAAACGGCTGTAAACACCCTGCAACCCTGGCTGCAATGGCGGTGGAGACAGTACGGGGGACATACGTTGATAAATGTAGATGGAATCTTCGGGGGTTCAAACCTATAATCATCGTCAGACCGATCAGACTCAATGCCTCACCGCCAACGAAAACCACTTTAGCACAACGAGTATCGTTTTACTTTCTCCTGAAAAACTTCATGCGAGACACACAACTTGTACATAGTCAGTTAATGACATGGACTTTACCAGACAAGAACACTGGTATTCGATATTACTGTACCCTTTTCTTATATATTTTTTAAAAAAACCTAATTATTTCCTACATATTCATTCATACACCACACACTTGATATATCATTAAACAATACAAATAATTTAATAAACATATTTAAATAACATAACAAAGGCAGACCTGAAAAAGGGGGGGGGTGGGGGGGGCGGCGCGCGCCGCACGTTTTTTTTTTTTTAGTGGGCAAAAAATGGAAAAATAAATTTAAAATAAATAAAAAAAGGTGAAGCAAAATCGTCTTCCGCCCTGGGCGGCCGATACCCACGCTACGCCGCTGCTGATACAGTATATCTATAGTCAAAACAAAACCGTTTAAAAAACAAACAACTATTTGTTGAAGTCTACACAAGGCATTATAAAATCTCACAGTTGATGTATTTCCCGCCGCTCCGCTTACCCCCACCTCCAACCTCCTTACCAAACGACCACTACTTCAAGTAAGTCAATGATAAATGACGACTGAGGAGCTAGTGGGTGGGGGAAGTGGAGCATTGGATTAAAAGGCCTTCAAATCATTTTTTATCTTCTACTGAGATCTATCCGAACGCATGGCCGCTCAGAAAAGCTGACTACATTTTGGCCTCTTCCAGACGATACGACTTGTGAAGTTACATTTTAAAAATAAATGTAGGCGATACTTTTTTTTTTTCCCTCCTCATTCAAATATTATTTCCGCAGCAAATGCTTAACCGACTGGTAATTAAATAAACTATTTGTCTGGATGATATATAACGACTTTAAATAAAGTCATATAGCGGCATTGGACATCTTTTATTCTAAGAAAAGAATTCCATTCAATGTTTTATTGCTACAAGTCAAGCGAATTTATTTATATATATATATATATATAAAAAATTCCTCTTTCCACAACTTTTTTTTTGTAAAAAATTTTTTTTTCTTTCATCCTTTTAGAATTTCTTCCCCCCCCCCTTCTTCTTAAGGCTTTAAAGGGAGAAATAATTAAACCTTAGCGATATGAAGCAATAATCACCACTGGTTGGGCGCGTAACTTAGAGTAACCAGATCAAAGGTGCAGACGAGGGGGGAAATAGATCAAGCAAGTTTAGTGCGCCTAGCAAAAAGTATGTGGTACTTGCTTGTGACCTGCTTCTTTTTTTTTTCCTGTGACTCAAGCTCCCCCCTCCCCCTCCCACGCTGAGTAAAGAAAATGTATTCAAAGAACAGACACAAATAATAATAATAAATATTGCTAGAAACAGATCTTTAAATTTCAGTACATGTTTCTATGTTAGATTAAAGTCTCGTGTGCTATGTGCCAACGTGCAATGTGCCAGTGTGCAATGTCTCAGTGTGCAACGTGTCATTTTATTTCTCCAGATTTATGAAATCATAAATTGCTCTATAAATAATAATATGGAACAGTCACTTAGACTTTCCTTTTACATTTGACATTGTGGCATGGGATTTAAATGCAGAAAATAAAACAAACATGAAGCAGACGTGTTAAACTGATATACCATTTACTGTGTTCTCTACGATGCAAGGCCTACATGCATTAACAAAAACTATTAATAAACACGTGTAAAATAATTTGGATTATCTGGAATGCATTTAAACATTGGTGTTATTGCAGCATTTAATGTAGGCCTATATTCTCAAACTCTAAATGTCATGGCTACATTAACAACACTGTATTCTCGTATGTTCAGATAGGCTGATTACAATAACAACTTATTACCGAAGATCAGTGAATCATCACTTCTTAACTGACATGCGGTTATGATACGAGGACATTTTGGTTTGGTTGAAGTCTGTGTCTTATATCATGGGTCCATTGGGCCCTCACAGGTGCTGGAGTTATGGAGGGTTAGGAAAAAGCACATATCGTTGCCAAGGCAAGTCTCACTGTGAGGCTAATTAGGCTACACACGTCAGCCCCTTAAAAAATTCGACCCTCGTTTACTAAATGCATACAAAGAAGGGCAAAAATCTAAATAGCTCTTGGCATCTCTGGAAACACACCATGTTATGTTAAATATGGAAAGACATAACACATATCAAAGGTTTTGTCATTTCGCTCGCAATATTTTGGGCCTTTTGGTAAAAACTCTTGGGACAAAAGATGCCTGGACATGGTCGTGGTCAGAACGTCTACATGTGAATTTGATAATTGTTATATTCTTATGAATGTATTATAATTGTTATATTCTTATGAATGTATTATAATTGTTATATTCTTATGAATATATTATGATTGTTTTATTCTTATGAATGTGTTATAATTGTTATATTCTTATGAATGTATTATAATTGTTAAAATCTTATGAATGTACTTTAATTGTTATTTTCTTATGAATGTGTTTTAATTGTTATTTTCTTATGAATGTGTTTTAATTGTTATACTCTAATGAATGTAATATAATTTTTATATTCTTATGAATGTATTTTGATTGTTTTATTCTCATGAATGCATTATAATTGTCACATTCTTATGGATGTATTTTAATTGTTATATTCCTATGAAATATTATAACTGTTATATTTCTATGAATGTATTATAATAGTTTTAACTATAATGAACAAGTATAGTGAGCTGTAAGTTACCTGATGATGATCGACAAATTTAAATTCAATACTCATGAATCTTACCAAGCCCCTTTTAATTTAGCGCTTAAATGTAATTCCTTTAAACACTGTTGAGCGACAAAGCTTCGACTGTGTTAGGGCCGTAGATTGAACGTCAATGAATGATACCGATATAGAAATCATCTATATAAATAATAGCGGTGTGGGTTCTGCGTTGAATCGAAAGTAAAGAATTAATACAACAGTATTCCAGTTTAAAATCGTCAAACGTAAACAATAGTAATAAAAATCATGAAAAAATCGGATCTGTCCGAAACCAAAAATAACCTAGCCTACTGATCAAACCTAAGGGAATGTAACTCTATGCAAAGTTTTTGCAGGGTACAGCTAGTACTCATTGTTTGACGTACACTTGTATGCATCTTTTACTCTGTATTTAGTTTCTGGCCGCGAGAAGTTTGGCCCAGGTCGCAATAACGTTGAGGTCGAGTCTCTGTTTTATACATTATATTACATATCTTTCAGAGAAAGAAAAACTCATACCGGTATCAACATTTTTTTACAATTTTTTTTTTCAGAAACTCAACTCGAGTTTCATAATCGTTTAACCATACAGTAGCACGGTAGTAGATCAAAAGGAATAGGTTACACAAGGGGCCCACGGGTTGTGGTGGTGGTGGTGGGGGCAGAGCATGTTGCATGCTACGTTGATTCCAGTAAAGGCAATATTAAAGGATAAATAATTTATACTCTCTAGCCTTAACCCCAAAAACCGCTACAGCTGTACTGCCATCTTCTTTTATTTGTTTCATGTTTTGCTATTTTTGACTGAACGGGGGAAAAAAAATTGTTTCAGATTCCGTTCCGATAGACAAGGTAAATGTGTAGAGTTAATTAGGTGGGGGAGGGAGCGGCAAACTACTTTTTTTTTTTGCCCGGGGCGTTAAGAAAAAAAAAACTGTAAGTGAAAAAACAGATGGGCAAACTTAAGGTCGTTTAGTCAGTGCTTCATCGTGTTAGCTCCGTGCCAGAAGATGATGTTGTTATTTCTTAGTGTCACTTCCTGCGTCTAGTTCACTCGAGTTTCACAGATTAGCCATATTTCTATAACTAGTTGATCTCTTACAGTTCATTGTACTGTGAAGTAAGAAAATGAGAGGGGGGGGAGTTAAAGAACATCGAATGAATAAAATAATAATAAGAGACTTCTTCATTTTATTGGTCAAATCATTTTATTTTATTTTACGAAAACAATACATTTCATGTGCATGGTATATAAACTCAGGCCAATTTACTTCAGTCACTTAGGTTTATAGACAGCCCAGTTTACTTATAAACTCAGCCCAGTTTACTTCAGTCACTTAGGCCTATAGACAGCCCAGTTTACTTCAGTCACTTAGGCCTATAGACAGCCCAGTTTACTTCAGTCACTTAGGCCTATAGACAGCCCAGTTTACTTATAGGTTCAGCCCAGTTTACTTCAGTCACTTAGGCCTATAGACAGCCCAGTTTACTTCAGTCACTTAGGCCTATAGACAGCCCAGTTTACTTATAAACTCAGCCCAGTTTACTTCAGTCACTTAGGCCTATAGACAGCCCAGTTTACTTCAGTCACTTAGGCCTATAGACAGCCCAGTTTACTTATAAACTCAGCCCAGTTTACTTTAGTCACTTAGGCCTATAGACAGCCCAGTTTACTTCAGTCACTTAGGCCTATAGACATCCCAGTTTAATTATAGGCACGGCCCAGTTTACTTCAGTCACTTAGGCATACAGTCTAAAAGAAATTATGGGCCCCGACATAAAGTTGACGTTTGGGCCCCCTATGTACAGTTCTAGCCACATGTATGTGTGTATGTCAGGAGCGAAGCTTGTGTTAGTAGCGCCCGCGGTGTAATCTAAAGGTGGCGCCCGCGGTGGAATATAAAGGTGGCGCCCGCGGTGGAATATAAAGGTGGCGCCCCTTTCCAGTGCCAAAAAATACTCAAGTGGTGAAAATGTCTCCCTTGGATGGCAGCAAAATAATTGCCGCCTGGGGCGGACAACACTTTACCCCCCGACCTCCCCTAGATATTTTTAGATAAGTGTGTGTAGCTAAAATGTATAAATAAAGTATGATAAAATTATTAGAGCTTCAAGTTATTTTAAAGTTATACTGTACTTATTTATTTAAAAAAGGAAGATACGTGCTTTCTTGTGACTTTATATCCCAGTATCTGTCACAGTCAGAGTCGTTCTTGTGGATAGGCAAACGATGCGCCCTCCCAGGGCCCCCCCACTTCTAAGTGGACACTCTTCTGAACTGAATCTCAGAGTAATTTGAAATCAATTTTTAGTTTAATCTGGTGTTATTTAAAAATTTAAATTTTCTCAACCATCCTGCACAACTCAAGGGGTGTTCAATGGATCCAAGGAAACGTTTTAAAGTGAGTTTTAGATTTGAGCAAGTTCACACTTTTCATACTCAATACCGCCACAAAGAAAAGCATACTGAGCCCTTATCAGTTGTCATATAATATTATGTTTCCTAGAGTTTGCAAGCGGCTTCAGAGCCACTGCAAAGTTTGAGGAACACCCCCGAACTCTTGTCAATGAAGGGCCATGAGTATTAGGGGCACCGTCGCTTTGGAAATTTATTTACTTGCAACGGAGTGGGGGGGGTTGTGAGAGAAGTGGGCAGAGGGGCCTTTTCAGTCAAGTTTTCAATGGGCTTTAACTAGTAGCCTTAATATTAGCTTGACGGAAAATCACTATCTGCTTATTAAAGTAAAGGTCTTTTTTTTTTAAATGTTTTTCAACTTAATCATTTTCAACAAATTTCTGAAGCTCTGTAATTTTAAATGAGACAGGAAGCAACACTCATGCACATCGGTTCATTTTTTGTGCATTGTTCCTAGAGGCCCAGATCCGATCCCTTAAACACACACTCACTTACATAAACATAATTATAAACATACACCATCCACACACACACACACACACACACACACACACACACCCAGAAGAGCTCGTCTTACGTTTTTTTTTTGGAAGCCCTAGACAATGGTAGATTGGGGTCCCTAGGAAAAGGTTTTTCTTTTGGGGCCCTATGCAAAAACGATGTCTAGGCCGCTACTTGCAAATATTGGGTCCAATATAAATTTTGAAAAAACAGGGCCCCCACTCTCACAACACCCATCTGTTAAATAATTTTAGGCCGGGCACCCCTGACATCGTTGCTGAGAAAAAAATTCTGAATTGGGGGGGAGGTTCTTCTTAGTGGGGCCATAATGTGCCCATCCACAAGAAACTTTCGGCCTTCAGTCACATTTTAAAACATAGTTTGCCCATCCACAAGAACGTTTCGGCCTTCAGTCACATTTTAAAACATAAAATGCTCATGGTTAAATGCTCATACAATTAAAATGCATCAAAGTTATTTGTTTTTATTGATATTTTAATCTATATAAATATGGGTACATACACCAATGTATTTTTTACTAAGAGGTTTAAAGTAGTTGTAGCATTTGCAGCTGGAAGGAAGTGGAAATAAGGTCTTTGAGCTAAAAGTACACGAAGGGACATTATAAGAGAAACTGTTTGTTCCCAGAAGGTTACCGAAATTAATTCCCCTTTAACTAAATTTGAAACACTTTTGATGAATCAGTTCTTCCGTAAAGAAATATTAAAAAATAAAAGAAACAAATATTGAGCTCTTCTTAAACATTATTCACACAATAATTATTACAAAGAATATCAGTAGTCTATCTTGTTTTTACATTCAGATCAACACACTTACTTGCTGTTATTGTGTTTTAGGACCACTGAGTTTAATGTTATACCCATGTACACACACTCAGCTTCCATTATTGTGTTGTAGGACCACGATTTTAATGGTATACCAGATCTCAAAACATGTATCTTATCTTCTTGTTTTTAGGACCACTGAGATTAATGTTATACTGAGCTCGGCAGTCGGTATGTAGTTGACAGGATCTACATTAGATTTGACCAAAATTAAAATACTTTTCCATTTATATGAATATCGGGGTGGGGGTGGGGGGCATGTGCAGAATTGTATAATGCATTGTCTGGCCGACTGTGGATTTAACGAAATTAATATGAAAAACAAATGCTCATTACAGGACAGCTGCAACTAGCAAGTGTATAGGAGGAATAGCTACAAGTTGAGGGTGTGGGAAAAAAATTGCAGATTTATATGTATCGTACACCTGTTTAATTTATGTTCTTGTGTTGAGGGGTTGCATATAT
Organism: Bulinus truncatus; assembly: GCA_021962125.1. NCBI lineage: Eukaryota > Metazoa > Mollusca > Gastropoda > Planorbidae > Bulinus > Bulinus truncatus. Next base: position 2,526,423 of record JAGDYQ010000025.1, on the reverse strand, counting down.
TTAGTTGGTGCCTAGGACATCAAGGAGACTTTAATCCGGCACTATATTTGCTGTAAGTACTCGGGTCGAGAGGCCCTTGTTGTATAATTTTAAGTTGGGCCCAATGCGGTTATCTAAAAAACAAACAAAAAAAAAAACTATGTGGGACCCGAAAATGTCAAGTCTTGTGGCACACGTCGACTAGAGGAGATCAATGAGTTTCTTGTTGAGGCTTTCAATGCATCGACAAGATGCGCAATTGAAGAAATAGGATCCCATAAAACTGTTTCTTCTCTAAATGTTTCAAAGTCAAATACAAAAACAACTTGCAATGCTCATTCCAAAAATGCAGTGGGCCTTCTTTGGCCCTGGACATGTTTGCACAACAAAAGTTTTTGTAGGCCTTTTCCATTTGGGCGTCTATGGCCACAATCTTAACAGTCGAGGAAACAGTTGAAAACGTCTTTATAAATTCATATAGGAGCAATACCTGATTTCATTTGTTAAGTCAGTGAAATGTGTCTGTATTTAAGAATTTATTATCGAAATCCCAAAATTTACATCAGTCGTATGAGTCAAGTATAATCAACGTAGGTGTTTTTTTACAATTAAAATTTTAAAATACAGGCACTTAAATATTGCTTATTAGATTTTTTTCAATTTCAAAATAACTTAATGAAAAATAAAGCTTGATTTTTTTTTCCAAAATTAAGCTAAATTGAAATAAATAAAAAATAATAGTTGGCAATTGGCAACACCGACATCAGTATGTATATATATATAAAAAAAAAGATGGCGATGTATGTAGGAAAGGTTGTGCTCAGAAAAATTTTCAAAAGTTTAAAATGTTCTCCTAAATATGGTAATTTATAATATTTAACATTTTAACTTATGGCTTAACTGTATTCTCTTACCAATGATTAATTATTTCACAAGCAGTGAAAAAAATATTTGGATGTTTCACATTGCCGACATTGTGGTGACTTTTTAGACGAGAAAATAGAATTTTTTATTCAACACGTTTTTGTTTACTGTTACTTTTTTTTTTCTTAATTTATCTTCATATTAACTAAAACATGACATTATGATGTCATTTTGTTACCATGCCTGATCCATAGTTAGGCTTGTTACATAACATATTCAATATATTGAAATGAATGATATAAATTATAATCATGACAGGATGAAAATATTTCTTTATGACTTATGTAATACTATTACTAGTAATAGTAAATAATCGTACATTGAGATTAGGGAAATTCACTTGCAGTAAGCATCCACTGGACTGCAATTTTGATATCTACTAATATCTAGGGACTTCGTGAATTCGATATCTCCATCATCTGTTTGGTTGCAATGATATTCAAATAGAAACACCAGAACTGATTTGCAGAGTTTTCCCACAAATGTGACAAAGCTTATTATCAGTAGCTTAGGAAGGGTACTGCACTGCAGGTTATGCTACTGAAGGGATGCAGAGAGTGCTGTTAAATATTTTTTGCACTTTTCAGATTGGGAAAATATAATTCCAATAGGGTGTTTCAATACCTACCTACTACCTAGTCCTAGGGCTACGGTTCTGCTTATTAATATTTTGCAAGGGTAAACACACCAAAATGGATGCTGAGAAACATCAATTCAAATAGAAAGCATGGTGTAAATTAAGATTAAATAAAAAAAAAAACAATGAACTTAGATTTTGACAGAGAAACAAGAACTATTGAACTACATCAATTCCTGCATTAATCTTAAAACTTAGAGGGTTTACAGAACTAGGTCATGGCATGGTACTTTGCTTGGTGCTACATTTTTATTCATTTCTTCCCTCATAGTTGATCTTTTTTTTGTTCTAGTTTTTATTTCTTTAATAAAAAAGTTCTCGAAATAATCTTATCTAGCTGAAATTTTAGAGCACATGTTGAAAATCTTGTATAAAAATGCTGATGTTATGTCCAGGCATTTATGACAAGTATGTCCAAGAAAATTTTAGAATAATCACAGATTGGATTTTAGATGCAACTTGATACAACATAGGAAACACAATTTCGTTGGTATGGCAGCTGCCTTGCTAAATTTTTTTTCATTTTATTAAATTCATTTATTTCCTTCCCTCCCCAGTCTGTCATCCTAACCGAGTTTTGAAATCTCTACTAATTCATGTATACTAGATAAATGTTTTTACATTCACAATCATAATATTCAAAATCTTGTCAGTTTTTTTTCTAAATTATCTCTTCCTAAGCTAGTTTTTAAATTCTAATTTTCTACAATGTCTTATACTTTGATCTCCCAAATTTTTTTTTTTAATTCAGTACAAAAATTTCTATTCTGTAATTAAAACATTTCATTCAATATCTTCTTAACGTCATCAATTACAAAAAATTCTTTTTAATATTTCTTTATTGAATTAAATAAATGTATACCTTATTATTTTCCTAAACCTGTTATCTTATAGGTAAATTTCAAAATATTCATTTTACTTTTTGTAATTTTCATTCGCAGATTGTATAACACATTCACGTCTCTTATTTAGTGATGCAGATTTGAAACTGGATCGCTATTTAAGACAGAGGATATTTAAAGTAGACGAGTTAGGAGATTCTGGCAAAGGTATTTAAATTTTTAACTAATTTACTGATAAAAAATACTAATTGAATTTGAACATTTTCTAAAGTATCAAAATAGTACATAGATTCTTCATGTTTTAATTTATACATGTATGACATACTTCATAGATTATTTATTTTTCATTCAAAGACTTTTTTAGACTTATCAAATACATTAATGTCCTTAAGTATGTCTCTTAACTCTCCCTACATGATCTCATTTTGGACATTGATCCTTTTATTTTACCTGTTTTACCAGCCTTTTAGCATGTGAGCACCTAATTGCATCACTTGAATGATTGAAATGACAAAATTTCCACATTAAAATATTATAGACTTTGTATGTCTTTCAACTTTATTCATTGTTAATACTAGTTAATCCATATTGGCAGTCACACTTTTTTTGTCAATATAATTTTTATAAATATGTATATTATCTTAGCATATTTTTAACTTTTTAGTGCATTTTAATACAATAATTTTTTTGTAATTTTTTTTATATACAAAGGAGGTGAATTATTTTTTTATAGACACAAAGGAGGTAAAAAATGTGTATTATAGATACAATGGAGGTGAATTATTTTTGTTATAGATACAAAGGAGGTAACATTTTTTGCCAACATGATTTGTAAATTTACATCATTCTGAGTGTTGCTTTTTTATATATGAGGATTTATGCAGCTATTTTTTTTTATTTTGACAATCATTTATGAAGCATTTAACTAAGAATTTTTTTTGTCTGCAATTTTTTTTATGTGGTTTACGTTATGTTTAATGCATTTTCTGAAGTTATACAATATCAGAAAAATTATGGGGAATATCCATTTTTTACAAGGAAAATATATACTTTTTTTTTTGTTTTATAAATGAACATTTTTGGAAAAGTATTACATGCTGAAATTGCAAACTGACTTTATATGCTTCTCACAAATTATCTCTGCATTTTTTAAAACTTTATTATTTCTGAAATGCAAATTTCTCAAAGATCATTTGTGGTTAGATTTATGCCTTTTCTGGTTTTTTTTTTCTTCTCAGATTCCATTTTGAAAAAATTGGAAAGCGTAAGTTCACCATCAGAAGCAAAGTGTTCCTTGTATGAATTTATTGATCTGATATATATAGCGGAAAGCAAAGATTTGCCTATACTTAAAGCAGTAATGCAGTTAATAAGGTGATTCTTAAAAGCTGATGTGTTTTATTGCGCTGTGATTATAATAAATTTTTCTCATTTAGTGGGTTTAAATATTGTTTTTACTGCAAATAATGATGTTTCATTGGTTTGTTAGTTGTAAGTGTCTATTTATAAAGACATTAATTATCTGGACTTTGTTTTTTTTTTCTCTTCATAAATTATAGTATAGTTCTTAGGTGTTTTAAATATCTTTAAGACATAATGCTGTTGATAGCTACTGCTGACTACTTTTTATGAAAAAAAAAATTTCACTTTGGATTCAAAGTTATATATTTGTTTCACAGTTGTTGTTTTATTTATTTTCATAAAATGTTGTGCCTAAATGTGTTTGATCAAGGATAGATCATTTACATAACTGACCATTCACGTTATTTAACATTATCTTATCACAATTATACCCTCTCCCATCCATTATAACAACATATAAGAAACATTAGTACCCATTCTCCATGATTTCTAATAGTAATGGAGACCCAGATCGTAGAATTACAAAATAAAATGTGTTTGTTTTTTTTTACTTTTTGTTTTCTTTAGCAAGTCTGATGTTAATAACATAGAAAACTTCAACTTTGGAGCAAGTCTATTAAGATTCTGTTACTATTTAGACTTGCCAACAGAAGCATACGACATGTATAAAGATCCTGTGAGTATTCATACTACATTCTTGTACTAGATTTTTTGAAGTAGGATATCTCTCATATCCCACTTGCGTTCCAAATATGACACATCTCCTTATAGAATAAGAGAATTAACAACTGAACTTTAATACGTGATATTTACAGTGGGTGATCCGCGTCAAACCCAAGATGAAGGTTATTGCTTGGGTGAATGACACTATTTCATCACTTGTATTAATACATGCTTGACCTTACTAAAACCAGGTCAAGCACCTAATATACAAAAAGGGGAACAACACAATGCGTGGTCACAATATTTCAGTAGAGTTGAATTTCTGTAAAATTGTCAGAAGTTAAGGGAGTGTGAAGAAATTTCTTCGAGAAAGGTATATTTGAGCACCATCATTTATCCATCTATTCACTGAAAACACTGTGAGTTTTTGTAATTCAACTTCTCCTGACCCTATATACATGCAATACACTAAGGACTTGTTATCGAACTGGACTATTGGCATTGTACAAGCTTTGTGCATATAATAAGATGAAATAATATTCTGAGCATGGATCTGTATATACTTTTCCTGTCATAGGATCCTTAGGTTTGTCAGCTCAATAAAATTGCTTGGGTGCGTGTGGTCCAAGATAAAATAAGTCAGCTTATCAAGAAAGAGAAAGCTTGCACATTATGCTCTTCTACAAGGCAGTTAACTCCGCCAAGGACGGTCCCAAGCCCGGCTGAGAAAGGAGGAGGGTTGGGCGTGCGGCTAGCAACCCCACCCTGTAAAAAAACCCTTTGCTACAGAAACACGAACTAAAGAAAAAACAGAAATTTCAGTCCTGGGAGAAGAAGGTTCTTCATCACGAAGACTCATGAAGCTTAGCTGTGGTGAAAGCCGAAAGGAAGCCACAAAGCCGACTACCCTTCTGACAACCAGGAAAACCACTATCGGCACATGGAACGTCAGGACCATGTATGAGTCAGGAAAGATGGCTCAGATAGCAGCAGAGATGGAGAGAAACAAACTGACCATTTTAGGCATTAGCGAGACAAGGTGGACACAAGCTGGACAGAGACGACTGTTATCAGGGGAGATGCTGCTATACTCCGGACACGAAGAGAATGATGCACCACACACACAGGGAGTTGGCCTCATGCTGTCCAAGAAAGCACAGGGGGCACTGATTGGATGGGAAGCACACGGTCCGAGGATCATTACGGCCTCCTTCCGTACCAAGAAGAAGATCAAAACTAATATAGTCCAGTGTTATGCACCAACAAACGACAGTGATGAAGACGACAAAGACCAGTTCTACAGCAGAATACAGAAGATACTTGAGACCTTCCCTGGAAAAGATGTAACCATCCTAATGGGAGATTTCAATGCAAAGATTGGGTCCGAAAACACAGGTTATGAACAAGTCATGGGCACACATGCTCTGGGAACGATGAACGAGAATGGGGAGAGATTTGCAGACCTGTGTGCACTCAATAACATGGTCATTGGAGGGAGCATATTTCCCCATAAAAGAATCCACAAGAATACATGGATATCCCCGGATAAAGTGACAGAGAATCAGATAGACCATTTTTGCATTAACAGGAAATTTAGAAGATCCCTACAAGATGTCAAAGTGAGAAGAGGGGCGGATGTAGCGTCTGATCACCATCTGGTTGTGGCGAAATTGAAACTGAAGCTGAAGAGATATGAGACAAGCACGGCAGACAGAAGAGTAAAGTACAACATTAACCTTCTGAAAGATCCTAAGATAAAAGAACACTTCAACTTGGTGCTGAAGAACAAATATGAAGTGCTCCATGAACTGGTGGAAGAGGAGTACAGTGTATCAAATGAGTGGCAGAAAGTGAAAGAGTCATTAAGATCAGCATGCCAAGAGGTACTGGGGCCAATGAAACACCATCAAAAAGCGTGGATCACAACTGATACCCTGAATAAGATAGAGGACAGGAGGAAGAAGAAAGCAACAGTCAACAACGGTAAAACTAGATCAGCTAAAGGTAAAGCTCAAGAAGAATACACGGAAGCACACAACAAAGTGAAAAGAAGTATTAGGAAGGACAAGAAAGACTATGTGGATGGATTGGCAGCTGAAGCAGAACAGGCAGCTTACAGTGGAAACATGAAAATGTTATATGACATAACAAAGAGACTTTCAGGGAAGACCAACAAACCAGAAAGACCTGTCAAAGACAAGCAAGGGAAAGCTATTAATGAATTAGATCAGCAGTTGAATAGATGGGCTGAGCACTTTGAGGAACTCCTGAACAGACCAGCACCACTGAACCCCCCCTGTCATTGAACCAGCCATAGCAGATCTGCCAATCAACTGTGACAAGCCAACCAAAGAGGAGATCAGAAAAGCCATCACTCTGATAAAAAATGGGAAAGCAGCTGGACCAGATGACATCCCAGCAGAGGCACTAAAGGCAGACCTCAATACGACAATGGAGATGTTGTACCCACTCTTTGAAAGGATATGGGAGGAAGAAGACGTACCAACAAACTGGAAGGAAGGATATCTCATCAAGCTTCCCAAAAAAGGTGACCTTAGCGACTGCAACAACTACAGGGGCATCACATTGTTATCAGTGCCAGGCAAAGTCTTCAACCGAGTCCTTTTGGAGAGGATAAAAGACACAGTCGACCCACAGCTGAGAGACGAACAGGCAGGTTTCCGTCAAAACAGGTCATGCACAGACCAGATCGCAACGCTCCGCATCATAGTTGAGCAGTCCCTGGAGTGGAATTCGCCGCTATACATCAACTTTATTGACTTTGAGAAAGCGTTCGACAGTGTAGATCGAGAAATCCTCTGGAAACTTCTTCGACATTATGGTGTCCCTTTAAAAATAGTTAAACTGATCAAGAAATCATATGAGGGTATGTCCTGCAGAGTTATCCATGGAGGGCAGCTAACAGACAGCTTCTAGGTACGAACAGGAGTCAGACAAGGATGCTTGCTTTCCCCATTCCTTTTCCTACTGGCTATAAAATGGAATCCAATGGACTTTGCTAAAACAGCTGGACGACCTGGACTTTGCAGATGACCTTGCTCTCCTTACACATAGCTATCAACAGATGCAAGAGAAAACAAATCTTGTGAATGCCACTGCAAAGGAGGTCGGCCTTAGCATACACACATCTAAAACCAAGATCCTGAAAATTAACTCCACCAGCACAAATGCAGTGACCCTAAACGGAAGTAAACTGGAGGAAGTAGAGTCCTTTACTTATCTGGGTAGCATCATAGATCAGCAGAGTGGAACAGATGCAGATGTCAAAGCAAGGATCGGAAAAGCAAGAGCTGCCTTTATCCAGCTCAAGAACATCTGGAATTCCAAAGAGCTGTCTCTGAACACCAAAATTCGCCTGTTCAATACCAATGTAAAGTCAGTCCTATTATATGGGGCTGAGACCTGGAGGATTACGAAGACCACCACTAAGAGAGTCCAGGCCTTTATCAACAGCTGCCTTAGGAAAGTTCTCCAAATACGATGGCCTGACACCATCACCAATGCCAGCCCCTTAGAACGAACCGGCCAAGCTTCAATAGAAGAGGAGATCAGGAAGAGAAGGTGGGGATGGATAGGCCACACATTACCAAAGCCGGCAAGCAACATCACTAGGCAAGCATTGAGTTGGAATCCTCAAGGAAAAAGAAAGAGAGGTCGGCCTAGAAACACCTGGAGGCGAGAATTTGAAGCGGACATCACCAGGATGGGGTTCAGCTGGAAGCAGCTGGAGAGAACGGCTCAGGATAGAAGTCGCTGGAGAACTTTAGTTGGTGGCCCATACCCCGATAGGAGTGATGGGCAATGATGATGACAAGGCAGTTGGATGGTTGAGCGGTGTAGAGCTCTCGTCTGTCAAACCTTAGGATCCCGGGTTTGATCCTCAGTGAGTACCCAGGGAATTTCTGCATCTACATATTTAAGTGATCTCTACTGACATTACCAAATTTATTCACTGGTTGGCGTATGACTTTTTACCACATGGTTCATTTATTTTGTACTAAATAAATAAGTAAAGTAAAGTTCCCTTAACCCTAATGGGTCATCGGGGCAGATGAAGTGTAGAATTCATCTGTTTCTATAACCTCGGCATACTGCCCCAACTTAAAGTCAGGTACCAATTTAAAGCTGGGTGGACTTGGGGACGGACTATCACCATGACCTGAAAAAATCCCAAGGTTCTTACTGAGATTCAAACCCGGGACCCTCCGATCGACAGTCGAGCGCTCTACACCGCACGACCACCCGCCCCCTACTAAATAAATAATTAAAAATTAAATATGGTCTCCATTTTATTTACTGAAATTACTGGTACGTTTATGGAATTTTGGTGTTGTATGTCTTCAAAATTAACTTGTGAATTTCATTTAACATTTTTTCTTTGTTTTTTCACATTTAACCCATGTAGTTTTTATGTAATTTTATTATATGGTTAAAGTAATATCAAATTACCTGCAAAATGAGGCTTCGTCGATTGCTTTATTATTCATGGATGAATTTTTTCAAAATCTCAAATGAAAACCAAGAATTTTCATCATATATTTCTGAACCCTTAACTAGTCAAAATCAATTATATATTTTAACCTCCCCAACTTTTTAATGTCTTCATTAAATTTGACTTTTTAAAATTTAATTCCTTTTTTTTTTCTTTTCAGGTATTGAACAATTTTTTAAATGATAACACTTCTCACAAGATCCTAATGGACATGTTGTACAAACAAAAGGATTACCATAAAGTTTTAGATGTTTTCAAAGGCTTAAAAAGGTTTAACATTGATTGTATCACTCTGGCTTTGGCAGCTTACTATCATCTAGTAGGCATATAATAACAAATTTAAAAGTGTATGACCTTTTTTGTGTAACATTAACGTTGTAATTCACTTTTTCTATGTGTGTTAATTTTATTAAGCATTTAAGAAATAGGAATTATTGTTATTTTGACATTCACGTAATCATACTTTCCTATTATATTTTTTTTAAAGGACACTGAAGAAAGTTTTAATTCTGCCTATGAACTGGTTTATAAATTACATGATCAAAGTCACTTAAGTAGGAGAGGTCTGTTATTTTTCTCTATGCTGTGTATAAATCAGGTAATTTTTTTTTGGACAAAATTGTACATCTTATTATTACATATACAAAGATATGGATTTAATTACATGTACAAACATTAATTATATGTACAAACATTAATTTTATTATGTATACAAGCATATTTCGCTCTTCTGTTTTAATAATAAAGTTATTCATTATTGTTTTAATTATTTCTTTTAATAAAAAAATTATTCTTTTCTGTTTTTAATGTGTTTTTTTTGTCCAGAATAAGCCAGCAGAGGCATTAAAAGCTTTAGAAATTTCTAAGGGGAATAATTTGACATTAAATGTCCAGGTAAAATGAGATTTTTTTAAATTCTGGTAATTATTTATATTTTACTAGTATAATATTCAGAGCTGTACGTACGAAGAACCAAATATAACAGCTGAAATTAAAATGAATAGATTAAGGTGGGTAGGGCACATAGAAAAAATGGAAAACAACAGAGGTCCAATATATAAGGCAACACCCAATGAGAAAAGGCCTAAAGGCAGGCCAAGAAGCAGATGGATGGAGGAAGTGGAGAAAGACCTTAAAGCCATAGGAGTGAGAGAGTGTAGGAAGAAGACCATGGATCGGGAAAAGTGGAGAAGTGTAGTATGGCAGGCCAGGGCCCTAAATGGGCTGTAGAACCAAAGGAAGAAGTATAATATTATCTATACAGCTTAAGGGACATTATAATCATGTTTTAAGAATGAAAAGATTTCATTAAAGGAGTAGCCTTTTAAGGCATCTGGGCAGATGGAGTGTAGAATTCATGTTTCCATGGCATTTGAAGGGATAGTGTAGTTACACACCGCACAGCCACCTTTACTTCACCAACTTAAGTCAGGTCCCCATTTAAAGCTGGGGGGACTTTAGACCAAATTCACGTGAAAAAATGCCCTTAGTTCTCACTGAGGATTTAAACCCTGGATACTCAGGTTGAAAATTGAGCAATCCACACTGCTCGGCCCTCTGTCCACACATGGAATATTACACTTATATTCAGCACAATTTTTGTCACATTCTCTATGTGCATAAATGTGGAGTTAATTCAGGGTTTTCGCCATGGAAATGTGGAAAAACTATGGAATAAATAAATTTAAATTCCAGGCTACTGAAAATCCTTCAAGTGGGCATTCTTAGTAAACTGAAATATTTCTTGACTGACATGTTTGAAGAAAATCATGTGTAAATTTGCCATTATTTTAAATGGTTCTGACAATGACCCAATTAAAAGGTTAACAGTGAGGGGAGGGGGGGTAATTAGGGGTGGGATGACACTACTACGATAATAGTTCATCATGTCATTACCCCAGAGTTGCCCACCTCCTCATCATCCTCTTTCCTTCTTTGTATTAGAATATCGTATATTTTCAGAATTGACTACCATACTGCTTTACTCCCTGTCCCTCATTTCCCAATGTTTAGTAAACACAAACATTTTTTTTCTCACCAAAACATGTTCTTCTCTTCCAGTATTTTTGATCAACCAGTCAAATATCATCTTTACGAATAGCAGTCTTTAGTTTTGAACTTTCAATCAAGCCTCTACCTAAACAATACACTGTACCTTACAGTTAAGCTGCTGTTTTAGTCATGTGTCATCATCTTCCCTTGAACTTTTTCCTAAAGCAATGTCAGCACGTCTTAATGGCTTACGATAAAGATAGGGCTTGATGGGGTGTGACGCAATGATAACTGAACTCTATTTTTCGCTGTCACGTTGTCAGTGTCTCCCAATGAATACCAGTCGTCAACACAGAAAGTAACCTTTTAAGTGACATTCAATGACAAAATTGTTCTGAAAGAGTTGTTATGAAGCAACTTAGATCTGACAATTTGAATTTTTGTAGTTTTTTATTTGGATGAGGATAAAGTTTCACAAAATGTTATAAAATTGGTGGAATAAAAATGAAGAAAATTAGCCTTTTTTAATTAGTATACTGCCCCTTGGCCTGGGAGTATACATTGTGGATGTAATCAAGCTGTCTCTTTCTCTCTTTTGAAGCACTTGATGTTCTTGATTAGTTCATTCAGAAATGTTCATAATATTTGCGGCCATAGGTAAAAAAACTTCAATGCCGCACATTGATTCCTTACTAATCTTTAAAAATAGAGACCACCCTCTAACAAAGCATACTCAAAATTTTAAGTAATTTTAGATGGAAAATCTTGACTAGTGCTCAGATTTCCTTTGCTTGTTGCTGGCAAAATCAAATTACTGATAGCCGAGCCCTTTGCAATGATCTAGGCTGGCAAAATCCAAATTACTTAAAGCAAGGCCCAAAAAATGTATATTTTGTTGGGTTTTTAATACCTACTGTTGATTCATCAGTTGTATTTTACAATCATGAAAATTATCTTTTGTTACTAGCTGATTGAATTGATATATGTTGTAATTTTTTTAACGTTATGTTTCAGTTGAAAATGTATTAGTAAAAGCTTGCATTGTATTTACTCGAAGCCAGATTTCATAAATTATAACTCAAGAGTCAAATTTTAAGATATATAGGCAGTAATTGCTTTGAATCTATATCAGTATCGATGCATGAAAATGTTTGGAGATTTTTCAAATAAATATTGCAGCTGATGGCTTTGGCTGGATTGGGAGAGACCACTAAGATTATGAGCATATTGGAGCAAGTAAAGAAGGATTCAGAGAATATTTATGTTCCTCTTTTGAATAGAATTTACAGTGACACAGTGAGTCTTTACTTAATCATTTTAATTCAATGTCAATTTGTTTTTAACTTGTTTAGTTAATAATCTTTTATGATTTATAATTTTTGTACAGTGTATATATATTTTTTTTTTAAATCTAAAAAATATTGTTTATTTGAGAACTAAATTACATAACATTCTATAATTGTTGATTATTTACTTCAATAAATTTTCAAGATTCTAAACCCATTTATTTATATATTAATTCTCAAACCAAAATAATGTACTTTGTAATGTAATACAACAATTACTTCATTGGAAGCTTTCAATAACTTTAAGGATATCTCTGCTTATCTTCAAACACAATTGGATCATTCTAGTGATAGGGCTTTTTTACCAATGGGCATACACATTTCATCACCATTGTACAAATTGTCGGTGAAATATCTGTAGTTTTTCTGTGCATTGCAGTTTAAGATGATCCAGTTTGTTTTTTACACTGCCCACCAGAAGTTTTAAAATATTTCATGGTTTAAAAAAAAAAAGAATTGATATAAATTTACTCTAGCAGGAAACTTAAAAAAAAAAAGGTATAAAATCTCAATATGTAAGAAATAAAGGATAGTCTCAGACATTTTGTTGTAATATTTCATTCTTTATGTCACATATAGCAGAAATTCATTGGCACACACAAAGTTTTATAAAATGCTTTGTTTTGATCACTAATAGTTATTTTTATTTTTTTCCCAACCATAGAATCAACTATGTCATACAAAATAGATTCAAAGTATTAGTCTGGCATTGGGCATTGCCCTTATCTGACATGGACTCCAATGAAATAGACTAGTACATGTCTGTAACATGGGATAAGATGATATTAATATATATTTTTTTGCGCCACTGCTAGCACGACAGCATGTTGTGTGTGTTCCACACCAGCGTAATTACCTGTGCGTGATGTGTGTCTGCCATGCCTGCAGAGCAGGGGGTGAGTGTACCCGCTACATCTGCCGGCATTGCAGAATAAAAAGGTTTTAGCACTTGCCCAGACCAGCTAGACTCTCAGGCTGTGTGTACTGAGGATAGGCTAGAATGGCAGGCAAGAGGTTTTCCTGCCACCGCCGACAGAGGGGGGTGGTGTTGTGTGTCTCAGCCCCTGCCAGGAATGGCTGCTTGAGTGTGATGGCATGCAGACCATGTCTGTTAACACTGCCTTCTGTGGGTGCCATTGTATCGGTTGAACCTCATTGAACATAGTACTGCCTCGGTTGCAAAAAAAGTTTGTTTTTTATTCTGGCCATTAGATCCCAATTATCTTCCCCCACAGATCATGGTATTTCTCTTGGACCAGGTAATGCACTTCCAACTATAACTATATTATTTTGGAATGCATTATAAATATGTGGATGTTTAAAATACAAAAGTAAATATATTATTTTAATGTGGAACACATAAATAAATGTTTTTAGAATATTGCAATTGTTTTTGCAAGTTATTTATCAAAGAAAGATGTTGGGATTAACTAGATCCATTTTAAAATCATCTAGTTTTAATAGTCTACATTATTCCTAACTCATTTCTGATTTATTTTATCATATTGAACAGATGAATGAAATAGAGCAAGTTTTCAAGAAAAAACTAAGACAGAAAGACTTTGCAGACTTCATTTGTTTACAAGAGGATCTTTCTGATAGAGCTGTTTTGAGTCAACAGAGACTAAAAGTTTTGTTAGAGAGAACTATTCCAGGAGATGTTTCTCATAGGAAACAAAGTGCCAAAGAAAAAGTTGTCAGAGATTTTCCAACTTCGAATGCTTTCAAAAATTAAAGAGCTTAAAAACCTCAAGCTTTGCTAAAAAATTTCAGAAAGAATTAATGTAAATAGATGGGATATATCTCATACCAAATTGTGCCTTTTTTTCATTTTATTTGATCTGTGAAAATTGCCTAATTGATTTGTGAAAATTGTCAATTTTATCTGTGAAAATGGCAAGCATTTACAATTTTTGATAACTGCAACTAAACTGATACAGTTTTTGACACAAAAACATGATCACAGCATGAATTCTGTTACAAAAGCTACAAAGGTATTATGAGATAGTGGAGAAAATTAGAGCTAAGGATAATAATGATGAAAACATGAAGGCTGTGAAAGTATGAACTTAAAGCTTTAATATATTATTTTTACAATAATATATGACAGCTTTCTGTACTGTGTAATTTATAATGATGGTAGTTTATAAAAGTGCGCAATGAGGTAATATTGTACCTGGGGAAAAATTTTACTAAAAATTGGAGGTTGATATTTCAATTTACATTAAATATATGGAGAACTGTGCCTAGACAAATGGTAGCTTGCTATCTCCTCTCCCTGTATATTCACTAAAGTGATACAGTGTTTATATCTTATACTAGTAAAAATCTTTTCAACAAGTTAATAGACTTATTAAATTATTCTTTTATTGCTAATTATAAATGTTTTGTAATCTGACATTAAGTTGTAATTGTGAGAGTATCACATAAAGATCATTATTAGTTGCCAATAGCAACACCTTTTAATTAATATGTAACTAATAATAATTATGTTTTTAATAATATTTTATGCAACTGGAACTGAGATTAAAAAGAAAATGATGTTAAATATCAGAAACATTTTTTTTTTATATTTTGAAAATATAGCCCCCATTCATTGAAAATATTGTAAGTGAATTTTACAAATTATAAAAGAGATGTGCCTAAATAATCATCAATCATCATTTTCTGAATAAATCATTACCACAGCACTTACAGGTGGGACGGATGGCCGGGTGGTGTAAATACTCGACTGTCGACCTGCGAGTCATGGGTCAATCCTCTGAGAGAGCCATGAAATTTTTCTAGGTGTTATTTGGTGCAAAGTCGTCCCACAAATCCACCCTACTTTAAATGGGTACCTGACTAAAGTTGGGGAAGTAAAGGCGGCTAGGCGCTGTGCTAACCACACAATCCCTTCATATGCTGAGGTTATAGAAACAGATGAACTCTACACTTCCTCTGCCCTGATGGCCCAGTAGGGGCTAAGGGAACTTTACTACTTTACTTTACTACTTAGTTAAAAAAATAATGAAGTGTTTATAGGGGAGAAATCAATAACCATTTCTAGCCATTGATACCCACATTTTTTCATACAATCTAATATTAAAGAGAAAAAGGAAAACACAAAAATTAAGAATTAAATAAATAACGAATTAAAAAATCACCAAATATCTCCGCCAGGGGTGGGAAAACTTTTTGAGTCACAGGCCATATGATTTGAGGGCCACATTGGGTTCGTGAATTTGACTGGTGGACCGGGTCAAGAGTATTGACGTGAACTAATATAAACTAAATGTTCACGTCATAACATAAAAGGATAGTGCAGGCCGAAGTTAGCCCATGGCTGACCTAAGGAAACTCATCAAACTATAATACGCAAGAAAAGACGAAGGGCTTCTTCAAAAATTTACTTCTTCAGTTCTGGAAATTTAAACATGCGCTACTGTAAAACTTCCAGCGGGAAATGGACAAAAAGTTATTTGACAGACATGTTATACCCACCTATGGAGGCCAAAATAATTTTGATTCAATGGTTTTAGTGATTATGGAGGGGTGCCATTTCTCCCACTATGGAGTAACTATGGCTGGTGTCACCCGTTGCGGAAAATTCAGGGTCTCTCTATCCCCCCCCCCCCCCCAATCAAGACTTCCTCAAGGAACATATTTCGAATTTCCTGCACTAGCTCTTAGAGATCCACCTATAATTGTAATGTTTATGAAATACGTCCAATTAGTCCAAGAATTGATGAGTTTTAATTACATAAGAAAAAAAATTACACACTATAATCTGACGTGAAAGCATATTTAAGAACTGCAACAAAAAGCAAAGTCAAATTATTGTTATTTTGACGATAAACTTTATTTTAAATTTTCTTTTCCTGAGTCTTCAAAGCTGCAAATCTGTCCATCACTCCATCAATATCAATACCTTTCACCATATTACTTTCAATAGATAACAGAGCGAAATCCATAGTGAAAGGCAGGTCATTTTTTTTTATCAGTTTCAGTTTTGAAAAGCCCCATTCAGCAATGAATTTCAAAACATCAAATAATGATTACTCTTTGGCGTTGTCAATATCAATATCTGCTGCCTTCAGAGTTCAGATGTCTTCTCAGCATTCTTATCTCTTTTAAAAGCTCAATTTCGGATAACTCGTCAAAGAAAAATGAGAGAGATCAACATATGGTCAGTGTGTGGTATTTCAGGTGTGCTGTCGAACAATTAAATTTCCAAAATACTTTGCAACCTTTATATCCCTATAGGATATCCTTCAAAGGATGTGCCAGGACATTTATAAACTAATTTTGAGTTACATGTGATAGATAGACAGTGCTCGATTTAAGAAAAAACCAGTTCCGGGGATGAACAAAAAATTCTGAAGAGCCGGGGATAAATGTATATGGTTTCATCCCCGGCTGGGATGTAAAAAGCTAAAGCAGGGCCGTGGAAGACAGTTCTCACTGGGGATATTCCCGGCGGTAAATCGAGCTCTGGACTGATAGATAAGATACGGATGCTTTTATTGTACATGTAGATTGTCCTCTTTAATCTCATTAAGTACTCTTTTAACACTGAGTCATACTTGACAGCATCTCAACCATTCAAGAATTGTATTCATTTACCTCAGCTCCAAACGATCTGCATTGTGGCACCATGTGCTACTGCTCTGCATGGTGGCACCCTGTGCTACTGCTCTGCATGGTGGCACCCTGTGCTACTGCTCTGGCATGGTGGCACCCTGAACCTGTGTTACTGCTCTGGCATGATGACACCCTGTGCTACTGCTCTGGCATGGTGACACTATGTGCTACTGTTCTGTATGGTGGCACCCTATGCTACTGCTCTATATGGTGGTACCGTGCTTCTGCTCAGTTTTTTAAAACTATGATCAGTTATAAAACCCTACTAGACCGATTTCTTTCTGATATGAAATTTAGAATTTTTCATTTTGGTGTCACACCCCCCCCCCACTTCGCTCCCCCTAGTGATGCCACTGCTCCCACCTGACCATTTTACCTCACTATCCTTTCGCTACTGCACCTATTCGTTAGGGACACCAATGTATGTTATAGAATACACGATACACGAGGTTTTTTTTATTGTGTATTTGAATAATGTACTTGAAGTAATCATAGACTATATAGAATAAATAAACACATTTTTAAAAATAATTTAATCATTGAGAATCGCATTACTCTAATGACTAAGTCATTGAAAAGTGTTCATAAAGAAGTTTTTTTTGTTTAGATTTAATCTCTATCGCAAGATTTCAACTCATATTAGAGGCTGCCGCCCGGGTGTTTTACAACCCCTTGGGTCATAGTATCAGAAATCTTTTGGTTAACTCAAAGTAAATATAGATCAGTGACCCCGACAACGGCTGTTGAAAACAACAAAGACATCTTCTTCATGGGAAGTTAATAATCAGGTCGACTGTTTATCTGGTTGACGAAAAGGTATCTTTTCGTATACTCGATATTGTAATATTAAACAATATTCCAACATTTATTTGTCATCAGTTCCTGTATTTTTTTAATAGCCTATCAAAATCACAAGTATAAACAGTACTTTGGTTTACATATAGTGCAAATTACACATTAGTTAAATGCTCTCATGATTGATTTAGATGTATGCACACTTCTTGCTCCCTGTTTGTGATCCCAATGACCTTTTCTTTTACTTAAGTTTTATTGGACTACCATTTCATTAGAAATTACATAATTATCATTGGATGATCAATTCTCATGACTCTGCCCATTATTATGGTTTTATTTGTTAGTGAAGAACACACTGGAAATAAATTGAGAAGGTACTTGTTACATGACCAAACGTTTGATCTTCTTATTTTTTTTTTTACTTCGTGTACCAGCCGTAGATAATATTGCTCCACACCCTAACCCTATCCCTAACTCTAACCTTATCCCTAACCCTAATCCTGAAAAAAAAATTCTGAAAAAAAAATAAAATTTATATATGTCATGTTCACGTTTGGTCTTCTAACAAGTGCTGTAGGGATAGGAAAGGCACTTGTTACATGACCAAACGTTTGTTTGGTCTTCTAACAAGTGCGATATGAGAAATAGTAATACTAGTTACTCAGTAAGGCTAGTAGTATGAGGACTGGAGCAAAAATCTTGCTTAAAATAAACATACAGGAATATTGATAATAATATTGTTGATCACATGTCACAGTTGACCTGGGATAGTCATAGTTTTTGCATCATTGGTACTGGCAGCCAAGCCTGACATCTATAAACTTATAAAGCATTAAAGACAGAAGGCCTGAAAATGTCCAAGCCTAGGGATAGGACAATAGGTTCTCGCACTGATAAATTATATTATTAATAAATTACAAAACACAGTCTAATATTTCAGTATTTTGCATTTGTAAAATAATCAATGCATCAGCAAAACTTAACTTTCATTACATTTTTACTAGCTGTTTTTAATTAGGGAACCTGCCCTTGGTTGTCCCCCCCCCCCCCCCATTAATGTGATTAATGTGAGAAAAGTACAATATGGATTTATAAACACAATACACTTACTTTATTTTGATGAACGGAAATTGAAAAATAAGTGAGTGAAACTTACTCTCTTATATAAACATTCATCTCAAACCTTAATTCCAGTGCTCGATTTAAGAAAAAACCAGTGATGGGGATGAAAGAAAATTTCTACAGAGCCGGTGATAAATGTCTATAGTTTCATCCCCGGCAGGGATATATTAGCTAAAGCAGAGCTGGGAATGACAGTTCTCAGTGCCGGGGATATCCCCGGCATCCCCAGCGTTAAATCGAGCCCTGCTAAATTCTGTAATAAATTCGTAAGGACTTTTGCATTTTTTAAAAGTGTCTATTTTTCATCCATACCTAAGCTGAGTCTGCTGTGCTTAATAAAGCACCACACCACATGAGTTCAGTATAGACTTAATAGATCCTAACACAGACCTCATGTTCATTAGTCGTATGCTGATCTTTGATGGTTTTTGTGCATCTTTTAATGAGCCAGTTTTTTTTCTAGCCTATCATATAATTGACTTACTTGACTTAATGCCTTGAACTCCTTGCGGAGCAAAGGGCCTCTGCAACCACTCTCCAGCGCACTCTGTTTAGGGAGGCCTTTTTCAATTTTCCCCATGTCTATTTGCAGATTTTCATTTCCTGTTAAATAAATTTTGATAAATTGAAAATACTGTGGCTGTTAATAGTAATTCATACTATTTAATGCTGCCATCCCTGAAATTTAGAATCTATGACAGTTATTTATTAATTAAAGTAAAAAGTAAATAAATGTTATAAATCATAAAAATACAATGTAAGAATAATAGTTTAAATAGCTAAAATTCTTGAAAAAAAAAGTTAATTGTATCTGTTAATGTAATTGTTTTTCATTGTTAACATTTCAAAAGGAATTTTTTTAGTATTATGTCTGCAAAAAAAATTATGGGATACTTTAACTACAATATATAAGTGAAGTTCTATTATATTTTCATGTCTAAGATTTCTATCAAAATATACATAAGTGTAACTTTTATGAAATGAAACCTGTAACTGGATATGAACCTAGAAATGAAACATGTCACTTTTCTTGATATCGTCATCATCATACCCTTAACTGATGTGGTCGTTAGGGGAACAAATGAGCACATCAACAGACATATTTCTCCATAGTTGCCTATCCTGATTAGTTTTCTTTAATTCATTCATTAGTAGCCATGTCCATTCTTTCATGTCAAACCAGCGTTTCTCCTGTCACCCTTTGCGACAGCCTTTTTCTATGGTTCCTTGAAAAATGGTTTTTGGCAGGCTATTATGCCTTAATACAAGATCAAACTATGCCATCTTGCATCGCTTGATTGTTGCCATAATTATTTCTTGGGGATTGAGAATATTCTTTCTCATACATACTCATTGGTCTTGCGTTCAAAGTAGGAGATTTGAAAGATTTTCCTCATGCATTTATTTTCAAATGCCTGCAACTTGCTTGCAGTGGCTTCTAGAAGTGCCCATGTCTCACACCCATACAGGGGAATAGTTTTAACTAGAGCTCTATGGAGTCTGGGCTTCATTGGTAGGCTAATGTTTTTGCTGGTCCAGATACTGTTTAATTTTGCCATCGCGGACCCAACCCTCGCCCAAATTTCCTCTTCGCAGCTTCTGTTTTTGGAAAAGATGGCTCCTATATATTTGAAATTCTGTACCTCTGCCAGCTTTTGATGGTTCATTATCTTGCTTTTATCTGAGCTGATTTCCATTCCGTATGCACCCGCCCTATCTGCAAGCGTGTCAGTCAGCTCTTGAAGTTCATTGAAGATCTATATCATCAGCAAATCTTAGGATGCATAGGGGTCTTCCCCCAATGGAGATGGATGTGAGGTGGTCAGTGAGTGCTTCTTGGGTGATTTTCTTTAGGAAGATGTTGAACAAAACTGACAAGAGAATGCAGCCTTGACGGACTCCAATTGACATCCTGAAGAATTCCCTGTTACAGCCATTGACATTGAAGATCTATATCATCAGCAAATCTTAGGATGCATAGGGGTCTTCCCCCAATGGAGATGGATGTGAGGTGGTCAGTGAGTGCTTCTTGGGTGATTTTCTTTAGGAAGATGTTGAACAAAACTGACAAGAGAATGCAGCCTTGACGGACTCCAATTGACATCATGAAGAATTCCCTGTTACAGCCATTGAGTTGGGCTACACTGCTCGCTTGATTTTTAGAGTGCTTTGATCACTTATACCAGCCCATCTTCAATGTTGTATCTTCTCATAACTTGCTATAATACAAACTAAATAACTGTTATTTAATTTAAAAACAAACTGAATTTTAATCAGAATTTGTAATATAAATTGTATATAATTTTTTATCACAGGATAAAGTTGTACATACAATTCCTGTCAACATGTCTTCTTGGTTTCGAATAGGTATCTGTCACCGCCATACAATACTCACTTTGAAGGTAAATTACATAATGAATTAAAAATTACTTTTTGCTGTTATGAAAGGATAAGTTTGAATGCTCCATTTGAAAGTCATATGTACTGTTCATGAAGGTAGTGTATTTAATAGATCAGTTTAAATTTTCTTTGCTGTATTTGGGCTTATCATAACTACTAAGTAACTCTGAAGTTGTGCAAAATAGAGTTATTATGCTCATTTAATCAAAAAACTTGATAAGGCAGTGTAACATTGACCTTTTAAAGATCCAAAACATTTTAAAAGAGAAAATATTACTATTGTTATCTGCAGATATACCTTTATATATGAAAATAAATGTAATTTATTTTTGCACTGCCACTGCACTGAAAGCATGACAGAATGTTGTGTGTCTGCCACACATGTTTTATTGGCAGCGTTAATGCGTGTCTGCCATGTTACAGACGGGTGAGAGTGAACTGCTACATCTGCCGGCGTTGGAGAATAAAAGGAATTTAGCACTTGCCCAGACTGGCCAGACCAGCAGAGTGTGTGTACTGCTAATTGGCCAGAAGGCAAGGTAAATGTATTTCCTGCAATCACTGACAGAGGGGGAGGTTGTAATGTGCCTAATCTATCAGCTAGAAATGGCAGGCTGAGACAGTGTACTTAGGTGGGATTGAATGAAAGAGTGTTGTATGCCTACCACATCCGTCACCACAGCCAGCTGTAATACTATTGCCTCAGATTATCCTCATTGACTACAGTACCACCATTATCTCTACTTTCTTTACGATTTTGTTTTCATTCATTAATTTGCAAGAATTCAAAGGTATTTTTGCATTTTAAATCTTTATGTAACATCCCCCTTCCCTTTTATTACTTTAATGCCCCTTTATTATTTTTTTTGACCACATAATATTTAGTTAGAATATTTAACAATCATTATTTAATTTATTGACATTAGAAAAAGGGTGCTGTTTGACATATTTCGAAAAAGTCATTGGATTTTATTATTCCTAATTTTAGTTAGAAGATTAAAATTGTGATGATTTGGGAATATATCATACACACCCTCCCCCCCCCCCCTTTTCCTTTTTGGCCATGGGTCAATGAAAATAAACCATTAAAAAAAAAGGTTAAATAAAGATTATATTGTTTTCCTTCATGCATGGGGAGTAACTATATAAAGATTTGAAAGTAGTTGAACATTGCACTGACATCTTCTAAGATTACTTCATAGGTACAATTTATGTATGCCTTCATAGAAAAATTATGCATTTTGACTTTTTAGAGCATTGTTTAATGAAAATAACGTAATATAGGATTTTGTATCACCTGCACATTCAACTGTTTTTATATTCTTCTTGAACAATTTGTGTATTATTTTGTTGTGTTATTTCACATAGGGGCATACAACCTAATTAATTGCAAGTAAAAACATTTAGCTATTAGCGTCATCAATACTCTCTTTCACATCAATTTTATATTAAAATTCTCTCCACTTAAAGAAACTCAAACTAAAAGTAATGAAGAAAGTAAATATATGTTAAATATTCATGCAATGGGGACATTTGATTACTCCTTTATATTAATTCAAAATATCATTACTCTCTGAAAATATTCTTCCCACTGTTCACTGTCAACAATATCTTACAACCTCTTGAGATATGGTTAAAACTTGACACAAACATGGTTACTTTAAATAGCCTTTAATTTTGTTTTTTTAAAATGACCGCAGTTCTTAAATCGAGGGATATTTTGATTTAAAATTGATCTAAAATGTTTTTTATCCTGAAGAATTTAATGATTTTTAAATATCATTGATGTTTGATATCGGAGCGTATTGTGTACCCTATGATATACACACAATGGATATTTTTCTATACACTCTGAAGTTGATTAGACATTATATATATATATAGACATATATATATGTATATATACGACTTAAAATTATCATATTTTAGTAGCTTAATAGCTAAAGCATAATAGAAAATTCCAGACTTTGAGATAAATATATTCAAGACCTAGACACAACTGAAGCTTAAGGCTTAAATAGAAAAAAAAAATTCTATATCATATTTTCTCTTTAAGACACAAGTTCCTGTTGTAACAAGATTTGCATCTAAGATTCCTATTGATGAAGAATGGAAAAAAGGAGCTGCGAAAGAATTGAAAGGACACGATGTTGAGAAAACACTCACATGGAAGACAGCTGAGGTATTTTTTATATTAATTTTTTACTCATTTTTTAAATGTATAAAAATAATTTTTTTTAGACAATTAAGCTTTTAAAGGATGGCAGAGTGGTGTAGATGCTCCATTGTCGACCTGAGAGTCTTGGGTTCGAGCCTCTGTGAGGACCAAGGAAATTTTTTCAGGTCCTGGAGAAAGTTGGTTAAAAGCCTTTCTAGTCCCCCCGTCTTTAAACGGGTACCTGACTTAAGATGGGGAAGTAAAGGCATCTGGGCATTGTTTTAACTAGATAACCCCTTCATATGCCATGGTTACAGAATCATGAATTCTATGCTTCAAAGTAAAGTGGGGGGGGGGGGGGGGGAGCTTTTAACGTAAAAAAAAAAGTTTTCAATTTGTTCATGTAACATCTGTTTGAATAATTTGGATCTATCATTTCATCTATTGGGGCTAATGAAAAAAATCAATTTGTGTTCTGTTTATTTTTCTATCTTTAGGGTATTGATATCAAACCAATCTACACTAAAGCTGATACGGTCAATGTTGAACATGAAATTCCAGGAAAGTTTCCCTACACACGTGGAGTATATTCAACTATGTATACTCATAGACCTTGGACAATTAGACAGGTTTGCAATGAATGGAATTTTTTTGGCAGATTGCTTTTCTCTTAATTAAAATAATTTACAATTAACCTGAACTATTGATGAATAAAGATTAACATTCCATTATCATTCATATCATGTTATTAAATTAAAAAAAAAAATAGTATGCAGGTTTTAGTACAGTGGAAGAAAGTAACAAGTTTTATCGTGATAACATCAAAGCAGGGCAGCAAGGGTTGAGTGTTGCCTTTGATCTACCTACACACAGAGGGTTAGGTTTTATTTTCGTTTATTTCAGTTTATTTAAAATAAAAACTGAATACATTCATCAAATTTTGATTCTTAAACATATTATATTGGACTGATTTTAAATAGTTTTTTTTTTGTATTGTTGTTTGTTGCAGCTATGATTCGGACAACCCCCGTGTTGTGGGTGATGTTGGAATGGCTGGAGTTGCCATTGATTCAGTGGAAGATACAAAACTTTTATTCGAGGGAATCCCCCTTAAAGATATTTCAACATCAATGACAATGAATGGTGCAGTGCTTCCTGTTCTTGCAATGTATATTGTAACAGGAGAAGAACAGGTTTGTAAAATGCTACATTTTTTGCATTAAAAAAAAAATTCAATAGCCATTACAAATCAGTACAAGTCTATAACTCATCAGAATTTTTTATATTGCTTGGTCCTTGTTTAAATATGGACAATAGGTTTAAAGTCAAGGTATTATTTGACTTGATCTAATGTATTCAACAAATGTTATCATTCACATTGTAGACTTCTTCTAATGCCAACTCCGGCAGTTGCATGCTGTAATGTGGACTCCAAACTAATAATAAAAAAAAAACTATGTTGCTGTATTTAAGGATTATATTTTTTTATGTATTGTGTTTTAAACTTTTGCATTCAAGGGTTAATACAGTGAAATGTCGCTATAACGAAATTGACGGGGATTCGAAATTCGCTCGTAATACTGATGACATTTTCTGTTCGCAATATGTGGATATAGTTCATTTGGGTATCAATGCAAATATAATATGTCATTTTACTACTTTTTCCAAAGATATTTAGCTAAAAATATGTAAAATATTCTCTCCGTTTATTTCTTATTAGTTAAGCTAGTAATTTAGCTTTCAGCTTTCGTTACCGCTAACGGTCATTGAACTAAGGGACGTAATTCATTTATTTTTATAACAGTTATACTTCAACCCACTACGGCTATCTTACTCATATTGTCTGATTTATTAAACGAAATAATTTTAAAAATATATTTATTTACTTTTGTAACTGGATTAAATTTTATTATAATTAGAAAAAAGTATAGTTCAATGTCACAAAAAGGTCAAATAAATAACTCATTTATTCTTCCATTCCTGTATTATTAATTAAATACAGGTACCGGTAGTTTATTAACATCTTGGCAAAATGCAGTCTTCTGTCCACTAAGTCCCTATCACAAACTATAAGATCGCCATTTTCTAAAAAAAATTGTGACCCACTACAAGCCCCTACCGAAAACAATAAGATTGTTTTTTACTAAAACTATCAAGTTACTTTCTACACATACCAAAACCATTATGTCTTTCTCATACCTCCCAATAAGCTATACTTTTAAGTGTAAGGCTTCTTTCTCATTAGCGCATTTCCCCAACACAGACATAACACTGGTTTATTGATTTTTTTTAATCCCGCGAATGTGTAACGTTCCCTACATTCATGTGTTTGTCCCATGACGTTTTAGGCTCTCTTCCTCCTCCCCTTCCAGACCTTGCTAAAACTCTCATTCTTCTCCCCCCCCCCCCCCCCCCCGTTCGTTGTTACGTAATTGTGCCCGCCGTCGCTTGGCTGTCTCGTGACGTCTTAACTCTCTTCCTCTCCCCTTCCCGACCTTGCTAAAACACTCATCCTCTCCCCCCCCCCCCCCCCGTTTGTTGTTACATAATTGTGACACGCCACTCACAACCCCCCCTCGCAGACCCAAGATAATACTTGTCTCAGTACTGCACATGGTGGAATTTATGTTTACTATCCTCATCAGTAGAGGTTAAAGGTTACTATAACATCTTACTCCTCTCACACTCCCCCCTCCCATTATTTAGTAAATGTGAATGTCGTGTGAGTTCAAGTTGACTTGAGTTTTAGAAATTTGCCGAATTAAATTTTTTTTTTTTGCTAAGGGATAAAATTAAATATCTGCAAAACGGCTATTTTTTCGCAATACTGAAAAAAGAAATTCTTTACAACGACACTTTTTAACAGATGTTATATAAGCGAAAGGGAAGGGGCAAAAAATAATTCGCTGTACTGAATAATTCGTTACACTGACGTTCGTTATAATGACATTTCACTGTCTAACAACACTTATTCTATAGGGTGCTAAACAATCAGAACTGGCTGGAACTATCCAAAATGACATTTTAAAGGAATTCATGGTCAGAAACACGTATATCTACCCACCAGAACCCTCAATGAGAATCATTGGAGATATATTTGAATACACTTCTAAAGTAAGTTTCAGATTTACTTTGATAGTACTGGTTGTTTGTTAAAATATGTTATTAATTATTATTTTATTAATGCAGAATTTGAATTTTTTTGCATAATGAATTTTTTGTAATAAATGTAAACAAAAATTATTTACATTTTTATTGCTGTCCATTGCTTTTATGTTAAAAAAAAAAAATATCAGAATAGTTCCAAAGATATATTTATCTAATTTATTTTGGATTAATAATTTAATTTCCTTGTAAGAGTAAGACTGTTACATAAAAGTTTGCCCCAATTCTCTATTAGTGCGAGAGCAAAATCCAGCTGTAGGAGGGTAACCTGCACATTGAAAAGCAGTTATTGAAAGAATTTGACCTGTGTTGGAATTTATACATTTAAAAAAAGTACAGTTGTTTGATTTTCGTTCCAACACAGAATATGCCTAAGTTCAATTCCATTTCAATTTCTGGCTATCATATACAAGAAGCTGGAGCTGATGCTATTTTGGAGTTGGCATTTACATTGGCAGATGGCTTAGAGTATGTGAGACAAGGTTTGCATTTATTTTGTAATTTATTTAAAGAAATTTCAACATAAATATTTTTTTCTGAAAAAAACATCTTATAAGCAAATATATTCTATAAACAATAAAAAAAATCATGGTCAGAGCATGCATATTTTTTTCAACTTTTGTGTTTGATATTACCTTTGAAATTTATTTTAAATTCCAGGAGTTAATAGAGGTTTGAATGTCGATTCATTTGCTCCAAGATTATCTTTTTTTTGGGGAATAGGCATGAACTTTTACATGGTTGGTACATTGTTTGATTTAAACTTATTATAAATTATGATGGCATCTGTCTCTGTTTGCTTAAAGTGTTTTATTTTATCTAAATTTATGTAAATTACTGTCTTTCCTTATGTTACTTTAACAATCTGCTTCTTATACATTGAATGGCTATTTTATTTAAATTTCACTTGTCACTGTAATTATTTACGTTGGTTTAAAACTATCCATTCATGAATATTCAATATTTTTAAATAGGAGATTGCCAAGATGAGAGCTGGTAGAAAATTATGGGCTACACTTATAAAAGAAAAATTCAATGCTAAAAATCCAAAGTCTTTATTGCTGCGAGCACATTGCCAGACATCAGGATGGTCCTTGACAGAACAGGTAATAATAATTTTGTTTACTGACTATTAAAAAAAGTTTTGAAAAAAATCTTAACTAATACAGATAAAAAATATTTTTTTTCTACAGGACCCCTATAACAATATAGTTCGAACAACCATAGAGGCTATGGCAGCGGTATTTGGAGGAACTCAATCTTTACACACCAATTCATTTGATGAAGCTCTTGCTTTACCCACTGTCTTTAGTGCTCGTATTGCTAGAAACACTCAAATTATCTTGCAAGAGGAGTCTGGAATACCAAAGGTAAACCCCCCCCCTCCCCCACTTTTTACATTTGATACAAAATCTATTTCTAGGAGGCAATCCTTTCTGATGAAAATGCTTTTTTTTTTTTTTTTACTTAATTTAGGTAGCAGATCCTTGGGGAGGGTCATACATGATGGAAAGTTTGACAAATGAAATTTATGAAGGTGCTCTGACAGTCATTAAAGAGGTAAAACATTGTTTTTATTTTACAATACCTCTATTATTGGATTAATGTCCTGCTAATTGTTTTCATGTTTTATTTTTTAGATTAGGGCCAATTATGTTGAAACTTGGAAAACTAAAACACTGTTGTATTTGACATTTAAGCAAAGTTATTATTTATTTAATAATTAATTTTTTTTAACTTATTCGCGGTGTATAACGATTAACAAATGTTTCATATACACAATTTTAGTTTAAGGAATATACCAAAATGAGGACTACAGAGTCTTATAATAAAAGTAATATTTTTATTGTGTAATATTGCAATAAGAAAAATGCTTAAAATAAATTAAATAATAAACTAATTAGTTTTGTTTCTTGTCATCACAACATACTGAAGGATAAATAAGTTTAAAAAAAAAGAGTTAAATAATATCCTCAAGTGGTATTTGTATCTGGGTAGCCAGCATGTAAAGCCAGGGGCTCAACCATTCAGCCATGAAATCAAAATAATAAAATCATGTTTTTATTTTTTTACTCTTTGTAACATAGTATTAGTTCCTAATTTAAAAACAAATTAAAGTACCATTTATTGTAAAGAATAAAAAAATATGAACGCTGAGAACTTTATTTTCATAGATATTTTGCAGAATTTTTTTTTTATATTACATTGCCTTTTAAACTGCCTTGTTTTAAAAAAAAACATCAATAATTTCAATTCTAATTTTCTGTTATTACTTTTGAATATTTTAGACTTTTGCATGTCAATTTGAAACCCCAGAAACTATTAAAAACTAGATTGTTTAAAAACATCTAATCGAGATACAGGCAAGAAGCCATGTTTAATATTCTAAACAGGAAACAGTATTCTTAATTCTTACTTTCAATCAAAAGCAGACAGGTGGACAGAAGAAAATATTTATTCTATATTTACAGATAGAAGAAATGGGTGGAATGGCCAAAGCGGTTGCTTCTGGGATGCCCAAGTTGAAAATAGAAGAATGTGCTGCAAGAAGACAAGCTAGAATTGACACAGGAAATGGTAATTATTTTTGCTCAAAGAAGATTATTTATTAAATCAAGATAACTTTACCCTTGTGATTTAAACTATTCAAACCACCAAAATTTATAACATAAACTGAATACATTTAGTGTGCACATCAAAAAACATCTCTACAATTTGGATAATACATTTTATCTTAAAAGTACCAATAAAAAGCAAGAATCAAAATTTTATTGAATGGCTTCAGATGGTAAAAATGTTTCCATTTTCAGTCATAGTATGTAACTACACGTAGGCCACAATATACAACTATGTCATGTGTTTCAGAGGTGATTGTTGGTGTCAATAAATACAAATTACCTCATCAAGAAAAAGTTGAAGTGCTCAGTATTGACAATTCTGCTGTTAGAGAAAAACAATGTGCCAGGCTGGCCAAAGTTAAGGCAACAAGAGATTCTCAGAAGGTGAACAGTATACAGAAGTTACATCTTAAACATATTTCTCTTACATTAAACACAATTTGAAAAATAGAAGGATTAGTTTTTACTGATAAAATACAGACTACATTTTTTTTACATTTATTTATTCTTATTAAATTTTATGTGATAATTTAAATCATGTGTAATCTTTTAAATTTAAAAATCTGTCTAGGTGTCTAAAGCACTTGAAGCCATTACACAATCTGCTCAGAGTGGCCAGGGAAATTTACTGGCTTTAAGTATTGAAGCAGCAAGATGTAGAGCAACAGTTGGCGAAATCTCAGATGCTATGGAAAAAGTAAAAATAACACTTATTGAACATAGCAAGATTGTAGTAAAAATCAAATTAAAATTTCATCATTCTAAATCATCATTGTTAAAAAACTTTTTTCCAGGTTTTTGGCAGACATGTAGCTAGTGATCGCATGGTTAGTGGAGCTTACAAAAATGAATTTTCTGAAGCCAGTGAATTACAGGCAGTAATAGACAAAGTGAAGGTTAGATTTATTGATACCAATTGACTTATGTATTTAAAAAAATAATAATTTTAAATATGAATGTACACTTTTAAAAACTGCCATATGAACATACAAAAAATATTTCTTTAAAGTTTGCTTTGACCTGTAACTACAAGCCTAGTTTCTGAACCCATGAATCTTAAAAAAAATAGAAGATCATCAGCCAGCACATGTATTTATCTGTAGGAGCTCAGTGAGTGAATGCAAGTAGACAAAAAAAAAACTGGCATGGTTGAAACATGCCAAAAGAATCAAAACATAAACCTTCTTAATTTAGTAATATTTTAATTAATAACTGAAAGAAAATGTTCAGGTTATATTTCAGGAATGGATTGACTTATTGCAATAACAAGGGTAGAACCATTCTGTGATGAGGATACATTTATTAAATTAATGATATCAAAACGACAGCATTCCGCTTCTAACAAGGAATAATTGTTAAAGTGGCTTCAGAAATACATATATTATCTCATAATCTCAAACAGAAATAGGTCTGCAACAATGCAATATTTCATTGAATATTTATCTTGGTCTTTCAAATAACTGATAGGGGCCCATTAAATTGGTTTCGCATAAGGGCCTACAGGTTTTCTTAATGTCCCTTGATCGATAGATAATTCGATAACATATATTTATCATGTTAAAAAAACTTAATGGAAAAGAAAACAAAATAATAGAAATATTTGTATTGTCAATTACTTTGTAATAAAATTATTAAAGTTGATCTTTTTTTTCTTTCACACTTATAACATTTATTTATATTATTGTAGTACATGTACTATTTTTGTTCAAACTTCTCTTCAGTTTATTTCCTGTAAATACTTTTCAGTACAATATTTATGGCCATAGCTGAAGGAAAAAACAGTCATAAAAATATGTTTTTTTCTTTTAATAAAACTAAATAGGCATACTAATGAAGACAATAACGTTTCTTTAATTCTTATTCTAACAAATAAACATTAGTGTTTATTTTACTTAATTATATATATTAATAGGATACACACAGTATTATTTTATTGGAAACAAAATAAATTAGAATTAAAATTATTTTTACCTGTAACAGCAGATGCCACTTTCAGCTCATATAATTATAGGACATGTCATAATTTTTCTCTATAAAAAGATCTTAATATTAGATTAATACTCAGGATATGTATCATATATTATTGATTAAGTGGTCAAATATGTGTCCTGATTTGTTTTTGTGATACAATAATAGACCAAAATTATTGCAAATACATGTACTTGTATATAATTTGACATAAAGGGGTCATTTGAAAGTTAAGCTATTTTTGTAGTAAAATACATTTTTAAAATTGTTTCAGGGTATTGCATGTAATCTAATACATTTAAACATTTTTATTTAGAAATTTGTTGAAATTGAAGGTCGTCGTCCACGAATCTTAGTGGCTAAAGTAGGTCAAGATGGCCATGATAGAGGTGGGAAAGTTATTGCTACAGGATTTGCA
Organism: Bulinus truncatus; assembly: GCA_021962125.1. Taxonomy (NCBI): domain Eukaryota; kingdom Metazoa; phylum Mollusca; class Gastropoda; family Planorbidae; genus Bulinus; species Bulinus truncatus. The sequence continues at coordinate 2,494,898 of JAGDYQ010000025.1, read as the reverse complement.
GATTTAGGTTTTGATGTGGACATCGGCCCTTTGTTTGCTGTAAATATTTTCTTCTAACTCTGTCATCAGATTTCCTAATTTCTAATCCTGTCTGTTCTTATATTATAATTTAATCTTACACTATTTTATTGTTAATTTTAAGTAAGCCAAAAACTACCTCGACATTAAAAATAAGTCAAAATTTATATTAAATCAAGTAAAATGTAACATTTGATCAAAGTTAACTTTTTGTTTGACCTACATCTGTTTTAATAAACTGTTTGTAAATCTAAATACATTTTAGACCCCAAAAGAAGCTGCTCAGCAAGCTATTGATGCTGACGTTCATGTTGTTGGAGTCAGTTCCCTTGCTGCAGGTCACAAAACATTGATACCTCAGTTAATTCAAGAACTTCAGAAGATGGGAAGACCGTAAGTGATAGATCTTATTAAAATGTTGTCATAATTAGAAAAAAAATATTTCACTATGCTTTAGTCAAATAACACCATCAGTTCTTTTTAAGGAGTTAATCGCCACTTTTACATTACATAGGACATGCATCTTACAATTGTACTTCCCTTGACAGACCTCCCTATTTACAATTCACTCTCATTCCAGGTGGAATTTTACTTCAAATAGACATCCCTTTTAGCTTACAAAGCCTCTTTTTAAGACCTTATTTAACTCATAATGACGTCCTACAACAACATCTTTTGAGGACAGGATAATGAAAATGTGAATTAAAATTAGAGATATCGTTTTCATAGGGATTCATTTATCAGACTGTTATAAAATGCTAGTAATTGAAAAAAACCAACACTTGTTGGTGTTTTCATTAATTAAAAAAAATGCAAATATTATTGAGAAGGGAAATTTCTACTGTCTTTATCATATACATGTATACTTGTTATCTTAAAAAAAAAAAAAGTATTTAAATATGTAGTCCAAACTGAAATTTCATTAATTAATTATAATCTTGCAAATGGGACAGATGGCCGAGTGGTGTAGATACTTGACTTTTGACTTGAAAGTTCTGGGTTTGATCCTCTGTGAAACAATTTGCTACAGTGCCCCACAAGTCCACCCAGCTGTAAATGGGTACCAGTAAAGGCGGCCGGGCTTTGTGCTAACCACACAATCCATTCATTTGCAGAGGTTATAGAAACAGATGAGTTCTACACTTCATCTGCCCCGATGGCCCGTTAGGGCTAAGGGAACTTTATTGCATAAGCTTGCTAAGGCTCTGTAATTAGACCAATAGCTAGTCTATAGCGTGTAGCTATTTTTTTCACAAAAGGCCTTTAATTACAGCTGTTATCATTTACTGCAAAAATCTTATAACTGTGTATCTCTTTAAAATAATATGTTTCAATAAGAAAATTGTATCATAATATTATATTCCATGAAATATTGCATGCTTATAAAACAATTATTTTAATACATGTATTATAAGTTTGGTAAGGCCTGGTAATAAGGCATGCACAAGATCAATTCATAAATTGGGATGAATAGAGAAACATTAATAAGTTATTTTCCAGGCATACATTTCTATTACGAAATGATTTTTTCTAATATCTGATGCAGTTCAAGTAATCCTCTCTTTAATGTTGATTTGTTACAAATTAACATAAATCTTGACAATTGTTTTATTTGAATACATGTATATGTTTAGATTAGCCTTTTTACTGAAAAAACTTTAATAACGGATCCAAATTTTCTTATGGTCATGAAAATTAAAATATAAATATTGTAAGCTGTGATTAACATTAGTTGTCTAATTATTTTTCTAAGCAAGTGACATTGTTGTTGTTGTCTGGTTTTATTCCCCCACAAGATTATGAAGACTTTATTAATTCATTAGGTGTCTGTATTATTTCTCTATGCTAGTGACATTGTTGTTGTCGTTGGGTTTTATCCCCCCCCCCCCACAAGATTATGAAGACTTATTTAATTCATTAGGTGTCGGTATTATTTCTCTATGCTAGTGACATTGTTGTTGTTGCTGGAGGTGTTATTCCCCCACAAGATTATGAAGAACTGTTTAATTCTGGATGCACAGCTGTATTTGGACCAGGTATGATTTTTTTTTATTGCTGGTAAAACTGTACGTTAAGCTGATTCTATACAAAAACTTTGTGTTTATATTATTAATCAAGTTTCTTACATAAAAATTGAGTCTTGTTTATTACATTCCTACCAGGTACACGTATTCCAGATGCTGCACTGAAAGTTTTGAATCTAGTGGAGTCACAGTTATCATCTAAATCCAAAAGAAAATCAGTTCAATAAATTAAATAAACTTGATGTATCACAGATATTGATTCAGAACAATGTTTTTTTTACATTACCCTGTATACATAAGCAGATGCAATCTTTATTTGTTTTATTGCTCAGAACTTTAAAAGTTTTGAAAAAAAAGAGCATTTATAATTGTCATGCATCATAACTATTCAGTAGAAACAAACTTAGAAAATAAATGTCTTTTGTGAAAATGTACACATCCATTACTCTCGATATATCACATTATTAATTTTTTGGCTGATTATTGTTACAATGATCAGTAGTAAAAAAAAAAACAACCAAGAAAAAGACTGTAAATTAAAGAATCTACTTTAATTATTTAATGTTCACAATCCAAGTATACAATGTATTGAAGTTACTGATTGTTTTGTCTTTTTGAAATATTGAGATGTTTATCTCATATGTTTGTAAATATTTTTTAAAAACATGTTGAAATAAAAAGATAAAAAATTAAACAGCTTCCTTGAAATATATTTGAATCCAGTTATTTCAATAGGCCTAAATGAAGAAAAGGCATATTATGGGTGAAATTCATTACAAATATTACATCAGGGTAAATAAACTGAAAACAAAAAAATAAATAATGTTCCTTAAAGCAAAAACATTTACAGCGAATTTTTCGAACACAATTTATAATAAACTTCAACAAAATTACTTTTTACAAATGAATTGCAAGGCTCCATAAAAAAGATTAAAAATTTTTAAAAGAAAAGCTGTAGAGCCGAAGATTTTTTTCCTATAAACTATAGAACTAGAATTAGTTGACAACTTAAAAAATTATATGCCAGCCATATTTGTGTGTATTATCTACTAATGATGCTGATACCCAAATTATGCTGCATTTTACTATTATGTTAAATATCACTGTGATCATTTTATTTCAGTCAACTTTTGGAAAAATGTCAGTTTTATTTAAAGATGGATTCTTAAAAAAACAACAACTTGTCATTCATAAATGATTTTCACCACATTGACTACATTTTTTAATTACAAATGAATAAAAAAAATTAGCTTTTATCTAATTTTTTTCCATGTCAAATAGAGTTAGAAAATATAAAAAAAAAAACCATTGAATGAAAGACAATTTTGTAATGACTTTAACTAAAACTACTGCAACATTTAGAGGATAGTCTTGCAAATAACAATAACATTACAAAAAACATGTATTGACACTCCCATAATACACTTTTTGTTTTTACAATATATTTGTTTTATTTATATACTACAGGTGCATTCAACTTTTTGAATTCATTCAAAGAGAACCAGGACCCCCAGTTGCAAATGCAAATTGTATATGTTGATAAATTTGATTTGGAGAAGATCCCCCACTGAGATGTCAGTAAAACCCTTTAATATTGTACATAATTACAGAAGAGCCTCCACTGAGATGTCAGTAAAACCTTTAATGTTGTACATAATTACAGAAGAGCCTCCACTGAGATGTCAGTAAAACCCTTTAATGTCGTACATATTAACAACAAATAAAACCTGGTGACGGCTGCCATTAATAAAATATATAAACATGCCTCTAGGATAATGTAAACTATAGTGCAGAGATATATAAAATGAAAATCATATAGGGACAATAATTTTCTATTATTTGCTAAACAAAATATAAATAAAATTTACAACTAAACTATATGAATGAAATAGCATACACCTTTTAATTATTGTAATCACTTTGCTACATGTACCAGTATTTACTCTAAGTGTCCTTTAGACACTAAAATTTTTTTATTTCTGAGAAATATCACAATCTGACATAATACTATTTAAAATAATCTTTAGATTCTATAACATGATTAAAGAATCATATACAAAAAGTCATAACAATTAAAGCTCACAATGCTGATATTAGAGAAGGCCACTTACAAAGTTAAACAAAAAAAGGTACAACTGTTCAAGACAATTTCTGCAGCTTTTTGTAACCAAAGAAAACGCTCAAAGAGATATTAATTCTTCAAGTGGTGCCATTTTTTAAATCTAACCTTCAGAATATTTGACAGTTACTGCTCCAAAAAACATTCTATCAGATGTGAATAGTATTGAAATAATGAGAACATTTAGGAAATGTAAGAAATAAATGTTAACTATAAAACTGAAGAATAAAGTTCAGTACTGGTACATGTATTTAAGTTCAGTACTGGTACATGTATTTAAGTTCAGTACTGGTACATGTATTTAAGTTCAGTACTGGTACATGTATTTAAGTTCAGTACTGGTACATGTCTTTCTTAAATTTATATGAACGAAAAACCCCCAAAATATTTCAGTTTTAATGAACATGTAAGAAAAAGCTCTGCTATTACATTAAAAAAAGTTACATTACACCCACTGCCGATACTTTGAGTATGGAATGTGTTCAAATAAAACAACTAGACACTTTTTGTTTACTTACTAGAATTATAAGAAACTAATCTGAAAATTTATTTCTAAACATTTTGTTAAAAAATGCACATGAAAACCTAGCTCCATCATAGTAATAGCACTGGTGGCTATTTAAAGTGGAATGCTGCAATAAATATTTTGTGTCAATATAAAATATATGTTGGTATATCAAAACTCTTTGTCATTGTCGATGAATTTATGTAAACTTTCGGCACACTTGGTAAATTAATTATAGTAATTAATACATATAATAATAATAGAAACCGCGGAAACAATAACAACCCATATTGTGTCAATTGACATGAAATACATTAGTGATATCACTTTCAGTTATTGTAATGCACAGCAATTAGCAGCAAGTTACAGATTATAACGTAAACAACATCACAGAAAAAAAAACCTGAGGAATTACTTGAGACACATAAATGGTAATTAGCATTTTAAGATCTCAGGTCAAAATAAACAACCTAAGATGATGTTAACTTTTATCTGCTAAGATGTTGAAGATTAAACAGAAAATAACTTTCAGACAGCCAGAGGTTAGAAAATATATCAATATGCTGGACAGAAATAAAAATTTATACCATAATTACTGCAGTTTAAGACAATACAGAAGCAATGAAAAAAAAATCATAGTCAGTTAAAGCTTGAATATACATGTTCTTATACCACATGGCATTTCCATTTTAATTAAGAGATTGTTTCCCCTGAGTGCTAATGAAGTTGTCTGTCAACATAACAGCAGCAACTATTTCTGTCGACAGTGTTAATCTTAAGCACTCATTAGCACATCAGGTGGATTTAATATTGTGATACATTCCTAAATTTGAGATGGAGACAATGATACATAACTTGGTATAGAATTATAGATATGATGATCTGAATGGTGTTACACCCTCTACAGAGGGAGATTGGTGCGTTAGAAAATTTCAAGCTCCTTTACAACAGTCAGAAAGTAATAATAATAATATACAGTTAGCTTTTTTGTGGGGCTATCCTGAAGACAGAGCTAATGCACTTGCCCTGTGTGTACAATTTAACATTCTGAGAAACAGAGAAAAATCAGTTTCAAAATAACTGGTGAAAATTCATTTATTTCACCTCCAGCCCAACCAGCAGACTTAAGTTGCAGTGGTTACAGAAACAGATGAAATCTTAACTTCATCTACCGAGGTTACAGAAACAGATGAAATCTAAACTTCATCTACCGAGGTTACAGAAACAGATGAAATCTAAACTTCATCTACCGAGGTTACAGAAACAGATGAAATCTAAACTTCATCTACTGAGTTACAGAAACAGATGAAATCTAAACTTCATCTGCCCTGCTGGCCCTTAAGGGAACTTAACTTGTTTTATTATTAAAATTTTATTGCAACAAGTGAAGCTGTGATAAAATTTGATAGCCGTGTATCAAGGAATAGAGAAAGAAAGCTGTTCACCTGATCAGTATATCATGAGGGTTAGAAAATTATGTGTCTATGGTGACCAAGTGTAACAGATATTAATGATCTAGCTAATTAGTTCAAAAGAATATTATAAACATTAGCACTGCACCAGCTTACCTATTGCACAAAGTACTGCTCGGCATAAAACGTTGTTGTTGTTGGTTGTTGAGTTAAAAAAAAAGGGTTGCATTTGTTTTATTGTTTTTTTTTTTCTTTATTGGCAAATAATAGAAACTTTCAGATTAAAATGAAATAGAAACTAGTGGGACTAGCAATCCAGGTTGATTACTACAGTGTAGAACTGAAGTTTAGAAGATGATATTTTGATGATATCTGAATTAAAAAGCAGACTTTGATAAATTATGCAATGAGAATGAGATACAGTACCAGTGGAGGATCATTACATTCTGTCTTCAAGATATAAAAATTTATAAACATGTCAGTTAAAGCTTCAAAAAAAATTTTTTGATTAAAAATTAAACGATAGTCATTGCTAAATAAATTAAATCATAGTTCACTTTACATCACATGTAATATACTTGTGTGTACAAATAAAAATAAAATAAAAAAAAATAAACACTTATTATTTTAAATTACATCAAAATGAGACAAACAGAAAGAATATTCACCTTATTTGAAAAATCGCTAAACTTGAATTTAAAATGGAACAGGTTTTCAAGTGAAGAATTTTACTGATAATAACAAAACAGTAAAATACATTTAAACGTAAATACTGGCAATAGTGTCAGAATAATGCACAATTCTAAGATCATTCCACATGAACTCAAAAGATAACATCAAAACCCATCTCAGATCATTTAATACACAACCCATACATAAAAATGAAATTAGAAAATGCTCTAATATAGCTTGAAGAGAAATAATACTCTTTATTTCCAAAACAAAAAAATATACACTATTTAAAAATCCTTACATTTTAACTTGTTAGATTTTTTTTTTTTTTACAAATTTTGTTCTGTGACAGTAAAAAAAAAAAGCTATGCAGTCGTTAATTTTTTTGGTAAAACATAAGTGACCTTATTAATTTACATATGGATGGATGTGTAAAAATTGTAAACTTTAAAATAATATTTTAACTCCATTATAATTTACAACCAATTCATTTAATTCATAAAACTTTAAAAAACTTATTAATAAAGAGAGCTTTTATTGCCAAGCGACCAGTCATTTGAATGTTTTTTTTATTTTTATTTTACACATTTTTGTATTGAGTCTTGCTATGTTATATAAAACATACGAGAAAAATTTATATACAATAAATAAATACAAAAAAATCTTGTCAGGCTAAAAGTAATATACAAGACACAACTTATTCATACTAATCCATATACATGTATCATCATACATTCTATCACTCAAATATTTTTTCACTCTCTTTTCTTAGTAAAAAAAAAATGTTTTCAAAATACAAAAATTAAAAATAAAAAGTTAATGATGAATAAAAGTCTGAAGGCTCCGGAGTTTTGTGATCCATGCAGTATTCTTCTTTGTAGGCGACAGGCTGGAAGTTTCACTTGTCACATGGATGCTGGCTTCAGCTTCTTCACTTTCTGGATCCTCAGGTATAGATGATGTTTGATACAGCTGGCTCTTCAATGTGTTGTCAATCTGGTTATGAAAGTGCTGTAAAAGTCCTGAAATTACCCTAGAAACTGCTAAACCAACATCTCCAGGAGGAGTCTGTGGGTCATTCAGACATTTCCAGTCTTTCTCACAAACACCAGGAGGCATCTGTAGTAACATAAATAATGACATACAATTAAAAAAAAATAAAATCAAATACTTATAAGAATCTGTAATCCTTAAAAGAAAATATAATAATGAGACACAATCAAAAAGTATTTTCAAAAACTTATTACACTGTACATGTAGTATCTTTCATGAAAGATGAAAAATAATGACAAACATTAAAAAAGTAAGATGAAATCCCTAAAATGTGAACAAAAATTCTGAAACAGTCTAAAAGATGAAACAAATACATTAATCATCAGAATCTTTAATCTGGAAACCATGGTAGAAAAATACTGAAAGCTAAATTCATACCTGGTACATCTTGTCAGAAACTTTGGTATCTCCAACAGGCGATCCATTGGAACAGCAAACAGGGACCACTATGTGATCACTCCAAACAAATTCTTCAACTTCATGGGCTGAGTGTGGACCACCTAGAAAATTAATTACATTATTATCAATGCATGTATTTTTCTTCCATCAACTGGCACAATAAGAATTTAGACCTTTTGCTTAAGACAAAAACAACTTAACTAAGAAAATTGGAAAAGTACATGTATAATAGTATACATGTATGTTGCTAATTTGAACACCAAATATGCAGTCAAGAGCTAGCCTATATGTAAACAGACAGACATTCACATTTATATATAGAAATAGATTAAAATTACCTTCTATCAGCAAACAAATCTGGAAGCAACGTCCAGCTATAGCTTCTCTTTCCCACAGACTGTTGCCACAGATCAATGTTTTTCCAAAGTCTTTTAAGGCAAATGTTCCATCAGCCCCTTGATTGTAATGTTCTTGGACATTCTATAGAAAATTAAGAGTGAGGATACATTTTTATTTATTTGTGTTTAAAAAAGAAAAATGTTCCTTGTATAATACAAAAAACAAAACAACTGAAAAACTTTATACTTGTGACTCTTGCTCTGGAAGTATATGCCAGACTTTAGAACTGGATGATTTTTTTTCATTTTCTTCATGAAAAACCTTGGCTACAAGTTCACTTGTTCCATAGCAGCCACCAGTAATAACAAAAAGATTTTCCAGCCGAGCCAAGTGTTGCCCTATAGATCTGTAAATTTAAAAACAAAAGCAAATTATTTTGCCTCAGAGTATAACTGAATAGAAAAAAATACAACAACGCAAATCTTTAAATTTCAGTTTATTTGTAAAAGATCTGAGAAAGAATTTGTTTATACCTGCAAACTTCTTCAGTGCGTGGATTTTGAATTTTTGATGTTCCTGTAACATAGACACATTCTTTAACTTGAAGAGATTTTTTGACATAATGTACCTGAAATAGAGAGAATACATGTACATTATCTTCTGCGTATTAATGTATAAACAACTTTTAAAACTATCTTGTTTTAATTTAAATTTATCAACATGCTATATCAGTAAGCCAATATCCTTTTTCTAATAAATCTGAAAGTTATAGGAACATACAGCAAGGGCAATATTTGCTTCTTGACTGTCGATTTCTAGACAATTTTTAGCACTTGGATCCAGATATCTTTCTACTTGCATGAGAAGTGCTTGTCGGAACCCTTCATTATTTACATTCTAAAAAGAAATAATACAAAAATATGTTATGAGAAAAAAAAAAAAGAAGAGGTAAATGAATGACTACAAAAGAGAGCAAATGACTATGAAAGAGAGGAAATGACTATGAAAGAGAGAAAATTACATCCGCACAAGTAGAAGGAGTGTTCTTTTTCATCAATACATGTATTATTATTATGACTCACCAAAATCCTCTTTGTTCTGATAAGCATTTTTAACCAGCTTGGGAATCGAAATTCATCAACAACAATTGGCAATATTTGTTTCCTGTGCTCACAGTAAAATACCTAAACACAACAAACAAATAATGAGCTAAAAAATATATATAAATAAAAAAAAAATACAGTATAACAAATTGACCAAGTTAGTGTATAATTGTTTCTAAATTGTCTTGTTCTAGCCTTGGTAAGGCTAACGATTGTAAGAAAAAAACAAACATACTTGTTGGAGACAAAGTTTGGACTGAGTAAATGCTTTAGACAATATTATGATGACAAGTGTTGCCTTGTCCACAGCATCCTGGAAGACCTTGACTTGTGCAGGTGTGATGTATAGGCCAGTGTTAACAGCAATATTCTTAGAGGTCTCTTTCTTTAATGCCATTAGATCAACTATAGGATGAATCAAATGAATAAGTATTATGACTAAAGCACGCAGAGTCTTAGATTTAACAAGAATTATTTGTTGATTTAACCTTTATGACAAAGATAAAATGATAAATGGCCCTCATTCTGTTACAGTGTAGGATGAAATGTTGCCATTTTATCTCTGTCAAAAATTATGGACATCAAACAGTTTAACTGTTACTAATTAATTTCCTGAGTTTTTTTTTTTTAGAGGTGTTTGGAAAAAAATATACTGACAACATTTGATGTCTTCCAAATTAAAAAAGTCGGAGATAAACTTGAACCTATATTATTAAACTTTTTAGTATTTAGAGATCTTAGATTAAAATTGATTGATTGAACTAACAATTATGCATAAAAAGTATTAACAAAAATGAAGGCTGGCAAACTGGTCTGAATGCACAACAAATAAATCCATGATTACAAGATGTTAAAATAAAACATGAAACAAAAATTAAATGATGATTCGGTAACGTAATAAGATAATATATTTTTCTTTTGCCATAAATACACTATCAGAAAGTGGTCTCACCCAAATTTACATGTTTTTTATTTCTATCCATTTTGTTTTTTTTTTTTCAAGAAAAAGCCATAAATTGTTAAAAGTTAGAGCTTTTAATAAAAAAATTCCTATTATATTTAGACACTTACCGACTTGACTTGATCTAATTTTATCAGCTTCACCTAAAGACAGAGGATCTCCTTTAACCGCAGACACCCAGGAACTATGGCCAGCTTCTTCTAGCCAGCTATTCAACTCAAAACCCTGATAAGATTGATACATAAATGTAATCTCTGAAAGTTTCATACATCTATATAATCACTAACCTTGTTGCTGTACATTTTCATTTCTTTAACAATGAATTAATAAAAATATAGATATAAAAACATAATTGCTGATATAAATACATACGAAATTTGATTGCTCTGGATGAACACAAATAACAATTCTGGGTCCAGAATTTTCTTCCGAGTCATGGGCAGTTAGAGCTGGAGCAGCATTGGGAGGTAAGCGGCCAGCGAAAGTTTTCATCAAAGTTTTCTTTATTAAAATGCAATAAAAGCATAGCATCAGTCTACTGTGATTGTATTTTAACGACTGACTATTTTAAGTACTTCATAGTTTTTCAAATAAGAATATTAAGGATTTCATAATAGTAACAGATTAAAAAAATAGATGGGATAAACAAATTCACCATTCTAGTGAGAGCAGGTTTAGACAAAGACGTTTGTCCTGGTTTCATTGTCTTCAGCCTGTGTTCAATTTCCTTTGCCACATACTCAATATAGTGTTGATCCCACAGACGAATATCTCGAGCATCGGCTGATTTCCCAGATTCTATCTCTGTTTTTTTTATTTAGTAAATACAATTATAAAAAAAACCATGATAGGTGTAAATTTCAAATATTTCATTTTGTTAAAAAAAATATTAGACTGCCTATGATAAAGTGTTGTACTATTAAATAAATGTACTACTGTTGACCTTTTTCAATTTGTTTGGCTGTTTTCCAACAGATGTATTGAGTGGTGGCAAACTGGATGGCAAGACACCTAGGGGGCCACTCTTCTAGGAAACTAATGGGCAGAATCGGTTTACCCAAAACATCTGCCAGTTTGACCTTTTAAATAATGAATCTTATAAGATCTTAACAGCATCAAAAAGAAAAACAAACATTTATGAAAAAAAAAAAATAAAGAAACATTTTCAATAACAAAAAAAAAAAAATCAGTGAAAACATAAAATACTTTTACTGAGTTACGGGAATAATTTTATTTTTAGTTAACAAGTTTCTTTTACTAAATCTAGAGCATTTTGAATAAACATTTATCGGAATGAAAAATGGGTTTATTTTAAAATAACTGTTATTTCACTTATCACCAAACAACAGTGACGGAGTGTACAAAGTTAAAAATAACATGAGTACTATAGTTTTCAAGTAATACTTCTCTATTAGTCCATTGTGTTTCTCCATAACGAGGAGTTACTAAAGGTATGAAAACTTCACAGTTGCTGACTGCATAATTAAGAGAGTCTTGCCAGTCTATTCCTGACTTGATTTCATGAACATCCTAATATTGATTGGGCATATCATTAAGTAAATACATGTATATATATAAACAACATGATTAAGGACATTATTTCTATCCATAAATTTTATGCATGTAAGTTTCATATGGCAACATTATTCAGGTTAAAAAACATTTATAGCTATAAGACAATAAATTTGATAAAAATAGAGGCAAAGTTCTGTTCTTCCCCTATCCTCCCTACAGCCATGAACTTTATTTTTAGTAGTAAAAAAAATCTCACTTTATCTGTAAATAGCTAACATGGCTAAAACACAGTTTATGTATACAATAAATTCAAAATTAAAATATAAAAACAATTAAAATTCAGTCAAATGTACCAAATAAACAGAGAAGCCAATTTCTGTCAACTTTCTTTTCAGGTTGACTGCATGTTCTGCGGCTTCTGCTCTGACGTAACTTATCAGCAACTGCTTACTGTCCTGATTAACTGGTGTTCTAACTGTTGTCTCGTCTGATGACTTTCTATCAATATCTTTACTTGATGTAAATGATAATCTATATTACAGCAAAAAAAAAAAAAAAAATACAAAATAAAGAAGTGATTTAAACATTAAAAGACTAATGCTGAAAAAAGTTTTAATATATCTAAATGAACAGTCTATGCTCAAGGTAGGTAAATGTGGCTCTGAGCTATGAGCCACTGTTAGTCAAGTTAAATCTCTATATATTCTGAACTTATATAATACTAGTTGCAAGTACCCGGCTTTGCCCGGGTTTAAAATAAGGTTTTCTGTTTACCTTTTGTTTTCTCCCTACCCTCTCTCTCCCTCCTTACCCCCTCTCTCCCTTTCTCTTTCCCTCCCTCTCTAACTCTCCCATCTCCCTCTCTCTCCATATCTCCCTCCCTCCTTCTCTCACCCCCGTCCCCCTCTCTCCACCTTCCTCCTCCCCCTCTCTCCCTCCCTGCCCCCTCTCTCTCTTTATTTCTCACTCCCTCCCATTTCTCCCATCCTCTCTCCCTCCCTCCCCCTTAATCTCCCTCCCTACCACCTCTCTCCCTCCCTCCCTCCTTCTCTCCCCCTCTCTGCCCCCTCCTTCCCTCTCCCTCCCTGTCCCCTCTCTCTTTATCTCTCTCCCCCTCCCTCTCTCTGTACAATTAAACGTCAAATTACGCTTCTTAAATAAACAAAAAACCTTATTTTAATCCCGGGCAAAGTCGGGTACTTGCAGCATGAAAAAAAAACAACAACAATATTTTTTTTCCCCGTCCCTAGCCCTTTCTTCACCGTCCGTTCAATTACACATTCACTTGGTGCGCGATTTTTATTTATAGTGAAGGCGATCCCATACCGTGAATACTTTAATATAGTAAAATACTAAAATAATTAATTACAATTAAACTACGCATTGAGATTGCATTAATAATGTTAATAATGTCACAGAAACATTTTAATTAACGTATTTCGGTTTATTAAAGTGCACCTTTAATTTTAATCTTCCGAATACATAAAACGATAGGTAAATTGATACGACTATTGATTTCATCATGTTTACAATTGGAGTTTCCGGGAGTTACCCCTCTTTTAAAAATGTATGATAGGGAAATGATGTCACAGAGGAATTTTATCTATGGCGCCGTCGAGATTACTTTAATATAGTAAAATACTAAAATAAAAAAAAATTAATTACAATTAAACTACCAATCGATATGAAACGAAACCTGTCCTATAACCTTCCCCATGTAATTATGTGTATGTGTAACAAATTTCACATTATTTGGTTATCTGGATCTTGAGTTATAAGGGAACAGACAGACAGACAGACAACAAATGCCTCTTATAAGTATAGAGATGAAGTGAATCTTTAAATATAATGAAAAATCAGAATGTGACTAACATTATTCTATTCATAACCACCCTGGTATAAAACATTTAGCTAAATATGTTTAGAATTTGTGGTATTCAATTTGAAAAATATATAATGCCTCTTTTTTATGAATATTTTCCCCAAAGTGAGCATTTTTTCAAGCAAATAAAGTTATGTCCATCACAAGGTACATTGGTTTAAACAAAGGAACATAATCTTATTTAATATATTTACAGCTTTAAAATAAAAATATATCCTAAAAATCTATATTATAGAAACCTCAAAGTCTTGCTTCTGGTTTGATCAATCACTTTTTCTAAAGATTTCCGTTTAAGTTGGGCATGAGAATCATCTGAATCCCATGGAGTTCTCTCTGTTAGAAATATTCTTATTTCATGTTTTCTCAGGATGTGGTGGACATTGAACCTTTGTTCCAGACTTATTGGCACTAGTGAGCCGTCAGGGTGAAGGAAATGAAATTTGCTTGTTGCACTGGCAACTTCAGAACACTGAAATTACAATTAAATACAAATTCATGATTTATTACTTTTCAAGAAAATGATTTAAACTTCTTTAAAATTTGTTTGGTCAAAAGGTTAATTTGTTTAAATTAACAACTAACAAAAAAATACTTTATTAATGTAAATTAATACATATTTTTGATGCTTTTACAAATTCATGTTACTAGTGACTCATACATAGCATAAAGATAAATTAACGCAGATAAGATTATTGAAAACATTCATAAGTAAGATTACTGATTAAGTTATTTAAATATTTTTAATTCCAGAATTTAAACGAACAAAAAAGAACTGTTGTTTTAAATAACAAGTAGCCTTGAGAAAATGAGAAATGTTGTTGTTATTATCATTATACATGTATCACCAACTACTTTCAAAGCAAAAGAGAAAGTTTCAATCACTGATAAACAGAATGATTATAACATTATAAATTTAGTTTTTTTTTTAGGAGCCTTGTATTACGCTATAGCATGATTTTACCCATTTTTCGTAGTTGACTGATGAGAACGAAAATACAACTTACATTAGTTGAAATGATGTCTCGGACATCAGCAAGTGTTGAGCAGAATGTACTAAATATGTGCCCAAAGATTTCACTGCCATCATGATTCCTTACAAAAAGTTTTGGTAAATCTGCAAGAAAATAATTTAGACATCACAGATTACAGAAAATAATACAAAATGGGAGCCAATCTTTAAGAAAAAATAAAATAAGATAAAGTGAAATATGGACACCATAAATTAATCAAAACACAGCAGCTTAAAGAAAATAATACAATAAAGGCAATAAAAAAATAAGACCTGCAAAATATTATTAAGATATTTTTATATTTAGGGGTTGCTCAATGAACTTGAAATTATCAGATTTAAGGGTCAACAAAAAATAAAAAGAACGCATTTTAATTTTTTTCTAATACAAAGTTTTAATTATGTTATTCCAATTAAGTGTTATTTATATGATTTTATTCAATGTTTGATTTCAGAATGTTCACTTGTTGATTGTTTGTTTTTTTTCATTAATGCCTTCACAATTGTAGACTTCCACATACCTGGACTTTGACGTCAATGTTCTTTCACGGTTTGCAAAATATATTGCAATTGAGTTTTCTCTTTCGTTAAAACTTTTGCATCATCTGAAATGAGTTTCACCCCTCTTTCAGCTGTATCATTTGCAACTTGCATAGAATTAACAATTTTATGTGCTACCTGGTATTTGGTTGCTGAACTCAACGTGTTTGGATGATTTTTTTTCATGAATATACAATTTATTCCTAGCACTTCAAATACATACTTTGATATCTCTGTTACAAAATCATCTAAGTTCATGCTTACAATTTTATCCATTAATACTTTGCCTTCAAGTCTTTTTACCTGTTTTTTTTTTCGGCTGGCTTTTCAAGTGCAATGAACATTTTTTCTTTAGTTTGGTTATCAACATCGTTGGTGAAAAAAGAGAGACTCACCAGGTCTTCAGTTAAATACTATAAATGTCCTGCAATGGTTTTAAAGGCAGATTCAGAGATTTCTTTGTCAAATATTTTGAAATTATTCAACAGGTTAATCAAAGTCAGGTCATTGTGAGGAGCAGATGAAGAGATGGGAGCCTGAAACCAATGTTCCATTGAAAAAAAACAAAAAATTTTAGAAGATTTTTTTTCTTCACTTTTTGTTAAATGAAATTGATGTCGAAACAAGTAAATTTTGATAGAGTACAGTACTTTCGCCATCCATCGTGCTTGGTGCATAGCGCCAGGAGTACGGAAAGTTATTCTGCTTTGGGCTGAAGGAGTTTCTCCTAAAAAAATTGACAGTTGCAAAAATTCTTTGTAATCGTCGCGAGGGGGTTGTTTTGTTCCTTGCCGCATATTTACAGCAAATTCTACTGCTAATGGTACAAGCGAACCATAAACTTTGAGATTTGCATCAGTTAAATGTCATGATTCAGAATTAGGTTTACTCCAGTGATCATGAAATCGTTGAAACAACTTAATCTCTGGACCAGAAGATGCTCCAAAACATGTTTTGTAAAAATGGGATAAAATCACTTTATGAACATTGTGTCAACAGGCTGTGTATAATAAAGATTTTCCAATAAATTTTTCCAACAGGATACAAGCTCCTGAATGTATATCTGTGTTGCTTGAAATAGTATCAAAACAGAGTGCCACAATTTTGTCATATGAAATGTTCCAATCTTTTAAAGCTTGTTCAATGATGCAATATTACAGTGGGTGTTCTGAATGCCAGCAAACGTATTTTATTTTTTAACTTATTAGTTTTCCCCAAAAATAACGATGTGTATTATATATGATGACTCATAAAATTAACAAATAATAAAATATTGATAACGTTTTCAACTTAATTATTAAAATAGAAGAGATAAATATGAAAAACGTATGAAAAATGTGGATTCGTGTAACCTAGCAAACTTAAACTGTGTTGAGCAACCCCTAAACATTGACGGATTGTTTCCAAAATTTCCCTACATAATTTTTTCATTAAAAGGAATCAAATAAAAGGCTGAGAGCATTAAAAAAAATTTTTTTTTAACAATGTCACCCTAACAGGCAATAAAGCATTACTATCCAGCAGACAAATAATAGATGTATAATAAATTAATGAATGTTTCTTGTTTTTACTTTTTTTTATTAAAATTATGCTCATCCCTAGCAATAAATAAAATTATCCTTAGCAAAGTATGAAGCTTGTCTTTACCAACTTGAAAAAAAGCTTTTAGAAACAGTTATTGTAATAGGTATTGTCATTTCAAAACTATGAAGTCCCAAAAAGCTAAGAAAAAATAAAAATCTATCTACTTGAAGAGAGATTTAAAAAAAAAACTAATGTGAATAAAAAAATAATGTTTTTTTTTTCCGGAGAATGATAAGTGACAAAAAGTATTCTTTTAAAACATTTTCAAGAAGTTGCTATCAGTCTAAAATATTACTAGAAATTGGTTTATAAAACAATTCTTTCTTTACACTATGGTGCACATAATGGTCAACTGATTTGAATTATAAAAATACTAACCATAGTTATTACGTATTAATATGGTGTTACTGTGGTCACAAATCTGGGAACACAAAATATCTTTTTCTTGCGCATACTGAATCTCAAATCTGAAAACAAAAAAAAGAATGAGATTAGATACAAACAAAAATGTATAAACTTTCATCATTGATAACATTTTTATCTTTTCAAAATCTGTAATATAATATAATTTTAGTTCTCGTTACCTTGCTTTTGAATAGAAAATAAATCTCTGTGGCATAACTTGGCTAAGCTGATGTCTCAACATGAGTCGAAGATTTGGTAAACGTAAATCATTCCACTGTTGAATTGGAATGATAACAACTCCAAGTCGAGTGTCTTCAGAAGCTGGCAGCCCATGATGAATGAGGCTGACATTAACAACTTCAACGGCTAGAATTAGTTAAAGTATAAATTAAATTAGTCATATTATACATAAAATATTTGACTGGATGAGGGTGGGAGGAAGGAGAGGGAAAATTTTATATGCTGAAACTGTCAGAAAGATTTTCAAGCAACTAAAAACTTTGATCAAGACAGAAGAATATATTGTTATTACTGTTGATCTGACATAAGAGATGATACTTAAGTTTATTGTAATTTTTTTTCTTTGAAACATTATTAATCAGAAAATTATTGATTTATTAAAAATGATCATTAGACAACAAAGAAAAGAAACAAAAACTAAATATTACAAAAATTAAATGAATAAAAGTGTGTATTATAACTGTATAAAAATACACAAACATTTATTTTAATGATTTTTAAAATGTATAAGTCAGGAAAGTATAGAAATTACAAACTGTTTTATTAATTCATTATTCTATGGTTGTTTTAGTTCATAATCTGAGGCCAATTAATATTTGTTATTTTGATTTAAATATCACATCGGTAAAAACAATATTCTGATACAGATGTAAAAAACTGACTACAGATTGAAACTGCTTGATTTTCTTATTTATTTTAAACCACCTAAATACTTGGATAGATAGATCACATTAAAAGTTTTACCCAATTTCTCACTATCATCCAGAAAAAAAAAAAAAGATTAATATGACTATTACTTATAGGAAGCAAGGAAAATAGGTTGATAAAAAAAAAAACTACTTTAATCAAAAAGCAAAATTTCTAAAAAAATATACTACTGAAATATTATCCTAAGCAAACATATTCATTCTGTGAGTTTTTGGAATCTTTTTATTGTGTGTTGATATTTAGTTTCTCCAGTGATTAATATTTTTTTTATGCCAGTTAAACTATTTCTTCTATAAGGGTGAGCTCAAGCTCTTGTAAACATGCATGTTGTAATGTGCATTGAGTGTTCATTTAATAATCAATGTTATAATTAATTTAATCAAACATAAAGATTTTTTTCTCCTTTTTTTATCAGTATAACTTTTAGCATAGAAGCTGCTATAATTAAGCATATAATAATGGATCCTGAATATTGCAGGCATTAAAGTGCTAACTGTAGGTAACAGATAAGTAGGACCAAAGGCATAAGAAAAAAATTTGAATAAAGATTTGATTATACTCGCTTTTAAGTTAATAGAAAATATATCAGTTAGTGATGTTAACTGTAAGGAAAAATAATACTATTGGGGACGAAGTATAGAATTCATTTGTTTTAGTGACATTAGCATATATGGTTAGCACAAAGCCCAGCTGCCTTTACTGCCTCGACTTGACGCTGGGTGGACTTGGAGACATAGCTGAAAAAATCCCAAGGTTTTCACTGAGGTTCGAGCTGGGACTCCTCCGGTCAACAAAATGCCATACAATGCATGACCACCCATCCCCTTACTAGTGCATAATAAAACCAAATTATTAATAACAAATACACTTGTCCTGCATCAAAAACTGTATTAGATGTGAATATATGTGTTCAAGTTAAACTCATGCATTAATGTCCCAATAGTCGATACATAAATGTAAATAGTTAAGCTATCAATAAGCTTTTAAGCATTAAGTTAAGCCTCTACCGGTCAGAAAACTTCAGTAATGCGGAAAATCCTCCACTGACACAAATCTAAAGTAGCACAAGTCAGCTAAATGGAAATAATAAAAAAAAAAGTTAAGTTCCATTAGCCCTAACAGCCATCAGGGCAGATGAAGTGTAGAATTCATCTATTTCTATAACCTTGTCATATGAAGGGATTGTGTGGTTAGCACAATATCCAGCCGCCTTTTCTTCCCCAAATTAAGTTGGGTACCCATTTATAGCTGGGTGGACTTGGGGGACGACTTTCTACTAAATTACACCTAGAAAAAATTCCATGGTTCTCATAAAGTTGAACCAAGGACTCTCAGGTGGACAGTCAAGTATCTACACCACTCAGCTGTCTGTCCCACAAATGGAAATAATAATATTTATATTTTCTTTCTTTTGGCACAAGAAGATTGTTCGAAGATTTAAAAAAGACCGGTTTTCCAGATCCCTTTTATGAAAGCATTTGGTTAAACCTAAAAACTCAAAACAGAATAGTTTATGTCTCTAGATACATAATACTCTTCAAACTTAACACAATAATAATACATTACAAAAAATGTTATATAATACTTAAATTTTATAATAGTTTTTTTCTTATAAAATTGCTAAAACTCTGTAAGATTAGCACTTTGAATGTTTGATAAAAAGTTTTATCAGAAGGATATTGTAGGCAGATATGAACAAAAACTATTATTTTCTTTGCAAAAATTCTTATATCAGACAGTTACGGACTAAAAATTTATTATCTTAATGTTTCTCTGTTAAACTTCAAGTCTTTTGTATTAAAAATTCCTGTACATTATTTCTTTAAACCCTTTCTTTTTGAATCAACATTTCTAAGCAGCCAATTTGTTTGGTTTACCTTTGCAGAATATATAGTTCTCTAGAAAAAGATTTGCGAGTAGCTAAACTTAAAATTATTGCTTCTCCACAGTTGAAATCCGACTGGACTGGATGTTCCCATTAGAATATTATATCAGAGAAATCAAGACGGAATCTAAGTGGTTCTTGGATATCCAGAATTTCAGACCCGCTGGAGGCATATATTTAGACTTTCTGTAAGAATATTCAGTCAAAGATACTGAAATTTTAAAAGTATTTACAATCTTTTGAAAAAAAGATAAGTAATTTTTTTTTAAAAAGAAAATCCCCCACTGAAAATCGACAGATATCAAACTGATAGGCTACTGTTAGATACTGTAATAAAATTAATAATCTCTTCAATACTTCATATTTAAAAAAAAAACATGACAATGGTCCTACCTAGCTCTAAAGTGCAAGAAAAATTTGTAACTGTACTTAAATGTCTTAAAAGTCAACTTTTTAAATTTCAACCACTAAGGTAGGTACTTCAATAAGAAAATTCAAAATATTAATATAAAAGTTTAATATATTTCATTAGATAGAGCTGGTTACTAGCTTTCCAATGATACATCACTTATTATTCGATGTCTTTTAGAACAGAAGTTATGATTTTTTTTCAGGTCTAAAAAGGGGGTCACTTTTACATAAGGAATATAAAAAAAACCTGTGACCGAAAACTCAATTTGCTTCAGATAAAATTGCATATTTTTTTAATTACTGAATGTATATACCTCAAATTTACAACATAGATACTTTGATGTGTTGTGCTTATTGTCAAGTATTAATAAACTAAACGTTTTAAAAAATAAACTAAAGAAAAATTTTTTTTATTTAGAATTTGAAGGCCGAAATAAACATTTTTGTACTAAAAAAACTGTAACTTTTAAACTACTTAAGCTACAGGCCTCAAATTTTAAATTTATATACTATATAGAATGGTTATTAATGTACTTTATACTATTAAGCCTTCATTTTGAAAAAAAAATTTTTTTTTTTTAATTTGATGGTCAAGATTAACATTTTTATGCTAAATTTTTTTTTAATTTTTGAACCATGAAAGATAAAAGAGTGAAAATTTCAATTTAGATACTTTAATGAATGGTGATTAATGTGCCTTAGTAAGAACATTTTCATCTGGAAAAAAAAATTAAAAATTTTTTTTTTTAAATTTGACAGCCGAGAGTGCATTTTTTTCTTAAAAATGTACAACTTTTCAACTAATTAAGTTATAGACCTCAATTTTTTTCTATAATTTAAAACAGTACAATGAGAATAATTAATTCAAGGCATGGTACTGATCTTGAACATTTTATTTTATTAATTAATAAATACTTTATAAAAATGAGACTGATTGCGATGGCCGACAGCTGGCATTTTTTTTGCCAATTTATATATTTGGTGCTTAAGAAAAGAATACATGATTAGAATTTTCTGCACCAATTTTTATAAAACATATTCATGTTTCACTTAAACATTCCATTTGTCATCTAAGCAATTTCTGGACATCTGTATCTGCATTAATTTCAATAATAACTGCTTCCAGTCACTTGAACTGTTAGCTTGCCATGCTTCCTCACTGTTCTGACATCTATTACTGAAGCTGAAACTTTGAAATGCATACATGATTACTCTATTGTGTTTTATAAATACACTGTGTAAAACTATTGCAGTTATTTTTCTTATCAATTAGATTAAAGATAGATGGACGTTTATTATATGACTTTAATAATGGCCCATGACAGTAGTTAGTACAAAGTCAGCATGTTATGACTTTTTATTCAGTCATCTTTGTATTTATTTAGACAAAGGAATACTAGAATTTGTTTAAAATCATGACAAGGATGTTGGATCTTGAATAATTGTTAAAGATTAATGTTGATTTAAAAAAAAAATGTGTGTGAAATAACAAATAAAAAAAGTTAAATTTGGCTCTTCCTGTCTCTAGGCGTCCGCCATTTTGTTTGTTTATACTCAGTTTATAGGCCGAAAATCGTAACTTTAAACTGAAATTGAAGCATAAGTGGATTAATAAGTTACTTAGTTAAAAGTTATTCTTATGATATTTTGAATTTAGAATCGAAATAAATATGTTTGAAGATCGTCGCTCTCAGTTTTATATCAATAATAATGATATTTCAGTGCGGCCACTGTATAATCTTAGTAAAATATGCATCGTAATTCAAACTACTATAACTTTAAAGGGAAATGACTAAATGTAATAAAATTTCCCACTTATACAAATTAAAGGATGGGGAATTCAAAAATATATGTTTTATTTTCGTCTTAAAAATAAATAAAAAGTTATAAAATATCAGCTTACCGTTAATTGCCATGTTAAAAAAAAAACTTCCGGTACTTCCAACATATATCGATAAAAAAAAGAAAATCACAAGCAATCATCCTATTACTTAAAAATATGTACTTTAATGCAGGTTTTCCACATAGTTTTCTTTAAAATGCTACAAATACACAATCACCTAACCAGACAGCACAGTGGAACCATGTTTTTGTTATACCATTTCCGGGGCTGTTGAAAACATTATCGGAAATAGGTTTATCGAAGTACCTAACTAAGGTTAGATAAACAATGTTAAGACTTGCATGCATTTTAAAAGTAAATTTGCATAAAAATTGTATACTTCTAAATAGAAGATGTAAGTAGTGAAACTATAGGGAAAAGAGGCTAGGTCTACAGGCTGTTTATTTTCAATCCTGATTATGCAAGTTATGATTTATGGTATAAAACTTTCCAAACAATTATATCTGTTAATTAGTTAAAGCTAGAATAGATTAGGTAGTGATGATTTATGTTGGTTTTAACTTCACGTTACTTTTATGTCTTCTTTGTGCTGCTGAATGGTTTATTCCCATCATGTACAAGGACTCAGAACTGATTGACCCCGGACACTCACTGCGGCTGGCAATTTGCGTATACAGAATGGAGGGATTTTCTACGGTCAGGACATTTTGTTGACTCATCATATTCAAAACATCTGCACTTCCTTAATTGTTACTTGTCTTTGTTACCTTTAGTTTCATTTAAAGACATATCTCCTTTAACATTACGAAAATTACTCTGTAAGGATGAGTGACTTTTGGACCCCAGTACTTGTTTTTATACCACCATATTGTTTACAAAGTATACTACTTTAGGAAAAAAACACTTCCGGAAAGATATAAAAAAATGATCGCAACCATTTATAAAAAGCTTACGAATTAAAACTTTAATTAAAAAAAATCTCAATACGTAAGTTAAACTCTCAATTGTCCAGCTTACGATTATTCGTGTACTATATGTAATAGTTAAAACATTACTTGAAATAAAATGAAGAATGAATGAGGGTTTTAGGCAAGAAAAGCTTTTTTTTTTTATTTCGGTACGAGTTTATAAATCAAGATTACATGAAAAGGTATGGTACTGAGAGGTACCACCTTCGAACACGACTACAAATTATTTGAAATAAAGCCTTACAAATCCATGTTCAGCATGTTCATCCGGCTGCAATTAACGATGTCAAATCACCAGTGGGATTATCTATCTAACACAGAGGCGTAGCGAGGGGTGGGCAAGGGGGCATCATGCCCCCAGCGCTACTCACAAAGGGGCGCCAAATGGTATATTTTACAAATAATATTATATGTTTTTTGAATGGGGGCGCTAAAAAGGTATTGTGCCCCGGGCGCGAGTTAAGCTCGCTACGGCACTGCTATCCAATGGCGTTATTAGAGGGGTGTCCCTTGGGGGTCAGTCTACCTTTAATTCAAATAAAATTTGTCTCAGGCCTTGTAAATAACACTTGCTCCATACTTCGAAAAAAACTCCAGCCATATGCTCCGCATATATATACAATTTAGATTCCAGATGATGCAAAAATCTCATCCTGAAAGAAAAAAAATGGCAACTCAGTAACGTTGTGGCCAAGGACACGGTGTCGATATGCGTTTTAACTTCAGCTATACATGTCCTCCGTGGTCCGTGGTGCCTCCGTACATTTAGCAACCCGGACAGTAGTGAAGATCTTGATACAAACATTGAGAAATAAAGCTTTAGTGTTGTTTTTTTAAAACCATTTTGAGTCCAGAAACAAACATTGAGAACAATGTTTGAGTGTTTTCAACATTTTTATTCTACTTATCTGTGAATTTTAAAGATATATTTTTGTGTCTATCATAACAAAAAAATTACTGAAATATTTTCCTAGACCCCGTTCCATGAGAATGTTTTGGGAAATGCCACCATCAGTAGACTATGTGAAGTTTTTGGCTACATTCGATAGATGTGTTTATACATTTAGCTTGACATCTGTCATTCGTTCCCCGAACAGATTTGATTTTCTTGTAAAGAATGTAAAACAAATTTAAGTGATTCGAAATAATTAAATCTACTGAACAGAAATGTAACAGAGAGCTTTAAGTTCGTTTTTCTTCATTATCTTCATTACGTCATAGTGAACTTTTTTTTTACTGGATTAGAAATGACAGTGG
Organism: Bulinus truncatus; assembly: GCA_021962125.1. Taxonomy (NCBI): domain Eukaryota; kingdom Metazoa; phylum Mollusca; class Gastropoda; family Planorbidae; genus Bulinus; species Bulinus truncatus. Next base: position 2,470,046 of record JAGDYQ010000025.1, on the reverse strand, counting down.
AGCGTATTTAATAAAAAAAATTACAAATACATTGAGTACTCCAATTATATTTGGTACAACATTTTTGAGATGGGTGAATCAAAATTACTTCTTATTAACAGCTATAAAATCATCACATACTCTGGTTTCATTTCTCTGTGTGCATATACTCAGTATGGCAAGTTTGGTTTTAGTGTCAGTGTGCAGGAGGGTTGTTAGTATCGAAGTATCGGTATCGGCCAATACAGTATCGGCGATACTTTTTTAGTATTGGTTGCTGTATTGAGATCCTTTTTGTAACAAGTATTGATTTGTGTATCGCCGATACATTTTAAACGAAAAATTTTCGATACTCGATACCAATACTTTTCTATTGCCACTATTAGCTATTTGCAGAAAAACAATAGCGATTTTAATGCCTTGTTTTAAGAGTAATCTAGGCTACATACATTAAATCACTACTAGTCATCATAGTCAACAACCCCCACCAATACTAACACCACCCACCTCCCCACCAATACAACGACGGTCGGCGAGTTGAAGGAAAAAATAAATTTTCTTTTGAAGTTCTTGCTTTGCGCGCCTATGTCTATAAATTTTATTCTTATACTCTTTCATTCATTTACTTTCTTTCTATCAACTATTTGTTCAATGTTTCAATGAACGACAGAAAAGATTGGCATTTCTTAATTCTAATGTATGACCTTGAATGAAACAATTAGTGAATATCTGTGTGTATTTTTTTTGGGATGGAAAGTTGGGGGGGGGGGGGTTAAACAAGACTTACGTGTGGGCGAAGTGTTACAAAATATGACAGAGAAGGGGTGAACATGGGTTGACATCAGAGGTGTGCGGATCTTGAAATTTAGCGTCCGCGTCCGTCCGCGGATTTCTATCAATGATCCGCATCCGTGTCCGCAGAATCTTACAACATTGGTCCGCAGTCAGTCCGCGCGTCCGCATTGCTGAAATTTAGCTGTTTAAATGACTTGAAATTTCGTATGGTAACGCTAAAGAAGATCCGCGTCAGTCCGCAACTTAACCATACGAAGCGTCCGCTGTCAGTCCGCGGATTCGGAAAAGTCTGCGGATCTGCGTCCGCAAGCGGACGCGTCCGCTGTCCGCTAATCTCTGGTTGACATACGTCATTATATTTCTCATTATTTATTACTTGTAGGTCAATAGAACTATTTGAATAACTTTAATATGTTATTTATGGATAAGTTGTGACACTGCACAAATACAGTACTTGGATTATTATTATTTTTTCACAGAGACGTCATGGAGCATTACTTACCAAGTTTGAGATGGCTTGTAATATAATTCATGAAAAATTGATACGAAAGAAGAGACACTCAACTGAAATTAATAGTGGAAGTAACAATAGCAATGACGATGACACTGGTGGTAGTTCTCATTGCAATGGACCAGCATTGAAACAAGCCAAGATTACATTTTGCCAGCCCGTCACTCAGCATTTATTAGATGAATGGGTTATGGATTATCTAATTGATTCAGTCTTGCCTTTCCATCATATCGACACCGCTAGTTTCAGAACGTTAATTAATAGACTTACCAGGCAACAAATGATGCCTCGCTGTCGACAAACATTGACAAAACAACTGGAACATATATTTGAACTTCGTAGGCAGCAGCTGAAAGATAAGTTGGCTTCAATTAATACTGTCTGTACAACTGCCGATTGCTGGACGTCCAGACGAAGAAGTTTTATTGGTGTTACTGTGCACTGGTTAGAACCTGAGTCACTTGAGCGAAAAGGCTGCTGCTTGGCTGTGCGTAGAATAGTTGGCCGACATACCTATGATTTAATTGCCAAAACACTAGAAGCAATCAACAGAGAATATGAAATAAGTGACAACATTTCTTTCACTGTAACAGACAGCGGATCAAATTTTTTAAAAGCATTTCGCTATTTTGAACTGAATAAAGATGAAATGATGAACTCAAGTATAAACAATGTGGATTTAAATGAAGATCACAGTCAGGAGCAACAGGATGATGAAGATGTGGATATGGAATTTGACCAAATTGATGATTTACTGAATCCACCATGTGTTAATGATGACGAACATGAACAGATTATTTACCAGCTACCACCACATCGTAAATGTGCATGCCACTTGTTAAATCTTGTTGTTAGGCGTGATGCTAAAGTACTACAAGAAGTAATCAAACGGTTGTCAGTGTCAACATTTGCAAAGTTAGTAGCTATCTGGAACAAACAAAATCGCTCATCTTTGGCTGCAGATGCAATCAAAGCGGCTATTGGCACGTATCTCGTTACTGTCGGTGACACTCGGTGGAATTCCACTTACGATTCTGTTGTAAAAATACATTGCTTACTATCCAATCCAGAATTAGAAGTTAAACTTGATATGTTGTTTGATGACCTTGACATCAAGAGACTGACTCCGAAGCAGAAAATATTCATAGCAGAATACATTGAAGTATTTGCTCCATTGTGTCGTGGACTGGACATTTTGCAAGGAGAAAATAATATTGGATTTGGCTATTTGCTGCCCACACTAACCGTTATAAAAGGCCAACTACAGGAAATGATTGTGCGACATAAACACCCGCTCACGGTGTGTGAACCCCTTGCCAGAGCTGTTATTGATGGAATTAATGCGCGATTCGATTATATATTTTCTGACCCAGAGGCAAAACTGGCAGCAGTTGTCAATCAAAAATTTAAGACCGACTGGATTGACAGCTAGGATCACAAGGCTGAAGTTGTACAAACCTTAAAGCGTTCGTGCAGTGCATTGAGTGCAGTTCCAATTCAACTTACTCGGCAGGATGGTGCAGCTTCAGTACAGTCAGCAGTAACGATATCCGAATCTACAGATTTTTTTGCTTGTTTTACTGCGCGGCGGATGGAGCAGGACGAGTTGCTTAATAGCAACAGTTCTGCTGAAGTAGACAGATATCTTGAAGATAAATCACCAGAAACGCTGTCATTAGCAGCCTACCCAAGTATTAAGAAACTATACCTGCAACTGAACACTGGACTTCCGGCTAGTGCTGCAGTTGAACGCTTGTTTTCTTTGGGTGGGCGTGTTTTTTTGCCATTACGTTCAAGGCTAACCAATGATCACTTTGAAATGATGGTCTTCTTACGTGCTGCCAAGTGGTGAAGTGATTGGCCTAAAAATTGTGCTTTGACATTATATTTTATTGTTTTAACTTTTTTGAAAATTAAAATATTTTGTTGTTCTCAAAAGTATTGGTATTGTACTGGTATCGATTTTGGCAATACATTTTTACTTGAGTATTTGTATTGGTATTGGCGATACTATTTTAATGAAGTATTGGTATCGGTATTGACGATACAATTTAAGAGTATTGTTAACAACCCTGGTGTGCAGACGTGGCAACTAATCAGTTTCACCATTGCAGAGTAAACTGACTGGCATATCGTCACGTGATCTGACATTTGTCATCTTGTTTACTGTGGTACATTTATAAGTCATCCACCTTATTTTTTATAATAGTATGTCATAAAGTCCTCAACCCTATTTTTTTTTTGAATAAGTTAGCCATAAAGTCATCTCATCTTTCGAGTACGTATGACATAAAGTTCACCTCTTTCTTAAAGGCTATAATGTTAAAGTACAGTATTTAAATCCACCCTTGGAGGTTGACCTCAGAAAAATCTGGTCACCGTATCCTTACTTGTAAATAAGTAGGCCATATAGCTGAGGCGGCCACGCATGAGGTTGACGAGAGCCACATTGCAATTTTTTTTTTATACGAAACTCAAAACTACTTTCAAGAGCCGCACAATTTATGATCATTCGGTGAATATAAATAGATTATTAATAGAAACAACTGGCTCATCGGGAGAGCCGAAAACTCATTGAAGAACACCGTATTATATTGTGACATATTTACATTGAGTAAATACAAAGTAATTCACCTTTCTGATTGGGTATTAAAACCACAAATGTATCAGTTCCACTGGGTATTACGTCACCAAGTCAACTTCTCACTATGGTTTGAGTCACAGTAAGGGCCAGTTGATGCTCCACTGAATATAATGTTAATTAAACCGCTTTCAAACAGAGCCTTTTAAAAGGAGAATCAACCAAACTAGTGTAAGATATGGTTTGTTGTGGAGGACTTCCACAGTTGACCGGGCGCTGACCGGGTGCTGACCGGGCGCTGACCGGGTGCTGACCGGGTGCACCCACCACAAAATTGTCCCCTTGCAGACACCTCACTCTTGTTGTTGCGACTTCACCTTTTAAGAATTTATATTTTGATTGCCCTATTTGTCAGCGGCTTCGATATTTTCTGTATAGTAAATTTATAAAAGTATATCTCAGACAGTCCCGTAGCGTGCGAGGTGGGCCTGGGGGCCGCCCCCCCCCTGCGTTTTGTCTGGCCCCCTCTGCTTGTTTGCTCTACTTAGTAACATTTATTTCCTGGCACCCCTCCCCCCGCTATTGTCCTGACCCCCTGCTGTACTGTAGAATTTTCACGCTACGGGGCTGATCTCAGATATACTATCCTTTGTAATGATAAGCATTTTTTAATAACCCTTTTCTTTTTCACTCAGCACTTTCATTTTCTTTTACTTATTTTGTCAATACTTGCCACTGCATCTGAAACAAACAAAAAACGTAACGGTCTCATGACACCCGCTTACCCCTTTCTGACACAACACCAACATGACCCGTCCTGGGACTCATCTAATGACAACAAGGGAACGCTAGAGATGACACTAGCCACTGGGAAACCAATTGTTTATTATCATTTCCTCCCCACACCTCTTTGTCATTAAAAAAAAGTTTTGCTAAACAGAAGCCTACAATGACACACACGCACACACAGACGCACACACACACACGCGCGCGCACACACACACAGACACACACTCTAAGGATCGTGTAGTGTCTTGTTTTAGAGTTTCTCATGGATGCGTCCGTACATGTCCAAACCATTGAGTAAGCGACAGAGGCGATTTGATGAAGAACCGATGACAGACGAGGTCAAAGGTGCCTGACATTCCCACACATTCTACTAATTGCTGTGTTCAAGTCAGTTCTGCACCAGCCAATGGGGCGCTGAACGTTCACACCAGGTGTGGCACCTATCAGGGTGTAGATGGGTGCTGGTCATTAGCACAATAAAGAGACGTCTGACGAGGATGTCACGTTTCATGTGTGCTCCATGTTCAGTAGGATCACACAAGTGTTGTGCTGGCCTTGTATGTGTGTATGTGTGTATGTGGTGTGTATGTGTGTATGTGTAAATCTACTGTACGTTGTTGGAGGTGGGAATCCTACAGCGTTGATTGAACCTATTCATCGAGATTGATTGTATTATTTTTAAATAAAGAGACAAAGAAATATGTGTCCGGGGGGGGGGTAGAGAGTTAATGAATCAAATGAAATGTTATTTGACTAATAAATTAGTGTGCCCAGTGCACTGCTCACTTCATTTGACTTGAATCAATAAAACCGCGCATCAAGGAGAGCAAATGTTAAAAAGTAATTAATACATGAATATATGGGTATATCTAAAAGATGCATTTTTGAAAATTTCAGAAATTACAATAAAAAAGAAAGTTACTTGGGTATATATATACTTTGTTTGACTCAATAGGGGAGAGCCTAGCTAGTTGACATAGTCATTATTTCGGAATGTTGTGGCATGTTTCAAGCTGTGATCTTTTGGTATAATTTAAAGGAAGTAAAATAGTGACAGCTGCGTTGATTTCATAAAGCGAGCGCGGGAAAGATTTAGAGTTCATAATAAGAGCTTCTAAAACATTTAGAAATATTTCGACTTATTCGTCTTGCAAAAGGAAGATTTTGAAAAGCTTCTTTGGTTAACTTTGAGTCCCGTCATCTATTAGTTATTAAATTTTTTCTCTACTAACCGAAGGCACTTGTAAACTAATTACATATTTAGTGTGTGACGTCCCTATAAGAATGAGATGAAATCTTTTAGATCCTACATACCACTAATCGGCTGTTTATATGGTGCCCTTCTTTCATCCCCACCATAGCCAATAGTGCTCATGTCGATTGTGGAGCGTTTTATCACATGACCACCACTCCCCTATTCAGAATACTGTTATATTTTATTTTTTTTTCTAAAATGAATAGTCATAATTCTTCCCTAAAATCATTGTACTCTTCAAACCAGTCCAACACAAACTGTTTGAAAGTAGTAGATACTTAACTCTGCTGTTTATGAACCCTAGTTTTTTTTAACTATGTCTCTCATATGTCCAAATAATTCTGGTGTATTGAGACTTCGGTGCTGAATCGCATTTGTCGATTTTAACAGGCGCCGAAATCAGCGGTCACCAACCCCCGGGATACGGACAGTGCATCAAATAATACCCAACCACCCAAGAAACATTAAATTATTTCCTTTTTTTATTTTCTGTTGTATTCAGCCATCCCTGGATTAATTGGTTAATAAATCCCCCGAGATTTACCGCGCTAATCAAAACCGCACTTATCAAAATTATAAACCAATGGGAATAATTATAATGGATCGTCCAAAATATTTAAGTTAGACCTATATTTTAATTTTCACTAAAAATGTGCTTTATATTTTTTCAGTAGGTTTAAAATTTTTTTTTCACCAAAAATGCATCTAACTTAAACTGAACAGTAGGCTTTTTTCTTTCCTCCATAATTTTCCGGTAACAGTCGAATTGCTTGTTGATTTCACGAAGAACATTCATCCTTCTTTCTTCGTTGGGATCAAATTTTCTTACGATTCCTTTGCCTTTTTCAATAGCATTGAGTAGTTCTTCAATCCTTTTAGATGGAATTTCTTTAGGAGGCGTTTCCTCTTCTTTCGGATCCTCTTAAATTTCTTCCTCGGACGCTTTTTGGTGCTCAATTACAAGATCGTCAGTCCAGTCTTTTGAGTGAGATTCCAACAATTCCACAACATTTTCTGAATCTGCTTCAAAGCCAAGTTCTGTTCCTACTGAGTTATTTCTCCAATAACTTCGTTGATCATCAAAATCACAAAAAATATTTTGGCACATTTCGGTAAAAGATTATAAAGTGATGTGTTCACGTTTGAGAGTTTCTGTTTTTGTCCATAATTAAGAACATTATTTAAAAAAAAATAGTAATCAAATCAAAAATAGGTACCGCAAACAATAAGTAAGGCAGACGTCTTGCTTCGATGATTGTTGCCGAGTGACTGAGAGACAGACAAAATGGCTGGGGGGCGAAGGAAAAAAAAACGCTATAATCAAAACCGGCACCGCGTATATCAAGGGAGGGCGCGCTAATCAAAATTGCGTCATTCAAATCCGCGCTAATCATGTGATGGCTGTATTTCTCTCGGGATAGTTCGAATTTCTATGGACGAGAAGTTAACCGGAGCTGAACGGCTGTGAGCGGAAGTGGCATTGTAAATCAAAACAATTCAAAATATAAATAATCACCCCCCTCCCCAGCGGGCCGCGGTGAAACTATCAAACGTTGACCTGTCTGTGGCGAGAAAAAAGGTTGGGGACTACTGGCCTACACTCCTCTGTCCGTCATCTCGTTTGTCTGTCCATCAGCTGTCTGTCCGCCTGTTCGTTAGTCTGTCTGTTCGATAGGCTGTCTGTTTACATCTGTATTGTCCGCCACAAAACTCACCGTCTCTCTGTTGTGTACGTCCACCACACTAATACAATTTCACCCGTCTGTCCTTTATTCTGTCTGTTCACAAGTCTGTACACTAGTCTATCTGTCCACTAGTCTGTCTGTCCACTAGTATGTATGTCCACTAGTCTGTCTGTCCACTAGTCTGTACATTAGTATGTCTATCCACTAATCTGTCTGTCCACTAGTCCGTCCCCTCGTATATCTGTCCACTAGTCTGTCTGCCCCACTAGTATGCCTGTCCACTAGTCTGTCTTCTTTCTGTCTATTCCTTTTGTCCGTTAGTCCACTTAAGTGGTCAAAATGCTGCCCGTTTCTAAACCCAAAATAAGTGCCACTCTGGTCGAACCACCCTTTTGTCTCCTCCTAATTAGGTCTATCTGAATTAGTGACATATTTTAACTACTGGTGGAACAAGTCGGATTAACATTTTACAAAGTCTGTAACTGTCCTCTCTAGTCTACCAGTGAAGATGTCCATTATACTGGGGTCTTACACTAACACTTTCTGTCCTCTCTAGGCTACCAGTGAAGATGTCCGTTATACTGGGGTCTTACACTAACACTATCTGTCCTCTCTAGGCTACCAGTGAAGATGTCCGTTATACTGGGGTCTTACACTAACACTATTTGTCCTCTCTAGGCTACCAGTGAAGATGTCCGTTATACTGGGGTCTTACACTAACACTATCTGTCCTCTCTAGGCTACCAGTGAAGATGTCCGTTATACTGGGGTCTTACACTAACACTATCTGTCCTCTCTAGGTTACCAGTGAAGATGTCCGTTATACTGGGGTCTTACACTAACACTATTTGTCCTCTCTAGGCTACCAGTGAAGATGTCCGTTATACTGGGGTCTTACACTAACACTATCTGTCCTCTCTAGGTTACCAGTGAAGATGTCCGTTATACTGGGGTCTTACACAAACAGTACCCGTCGGGTTCTGATGTCTATAGTTTATGAAAATATAGCAAAACATTTAATGGAAATTTGTACTAGTGTGTGTATGTGTGTATGGGAGGAGGGGGTTTGGATCTCAGGCAAAGGTTGCCTTTAATCATGGCCTGAATTATTCATTGGTCCTCACCGCAGATCGAACCAGGAACACTCAGGTTTCGCGCTTTACCGCACGACTATTTCGTACCATGAAGTGGAAGTATCCATCTGGAGACAAGCGTCTATCGTCTTACCTACGTGCCACGTGACAATTCGATCATTAAACAGACAACCATTTAGTATAATTTCGGAACAATAGTTAAACCAGTTGTGTCAACAAAACATTAATACTTTTCCACGAGCTACTTAATTTCAAATAACAAACAGACAAACCGTTAGTCACCTGGTAAATAAACTATCACTCAAACCAGGCAGACGACGAATGTCTACAAAATGCTAAATAAACAACCAATCAAAGACAAGTCAATCGTTGGTCTAATAAATGAAGCAGTTGATCCTGTTGATGGTATAAACAACTTTTAGCCACGTGGAAGTGATGCCACGCGTAAATGACCAATGGTCATATGACCCGTGGACTGGGGCTTTGGGGGGGGTGATGATGTCCTGCCCAGGCACGAAACGCCATGTCAGTACATCTGCACCAGTGGTAAAGCAGACGTCGGAAGGACACGTGTATAGAAATGTATGTCTTTCTGAAGCTGACGGTATGCGTTGACACATGTCAGGGTGTGGGGGTTGGTAGGTGGGGGTGAGGAGGTTGGGATGTTGATGTAAACCCATTGTGGCCTGCAGGATGGAAACAAAAAGTTTCATTGTCAATGGTTCTCAAAAAATGTCACGTAATGAGCAGCGCAATAAGGTTTTCAATATGTGCAAGGGTTACAGTGGAGTATTTATAAATATAATTAAACAACTTGTTTATTTATAGGGTGTCCATTTGTGTCTTATTTTATTTCTTTGTAGACAAGGGACAGAAAAAAAAATCTTAAAGAGCCGCACTGCGGTCAGTGTAAGATTGAATTAAAAAAATGGTAATTAAATAATAGCAAAAGACTAGCTCATTGGGAGCCAACCCAGATCCACATGCAGCTCCAACTAGGGAAAGTATTGCCAGGCTTGTCCATGGGACAGATTTTTCAGTCCCATCTTATCCCATCTCATGGTAATTTATGTCTGTCCCGTCCCATGGGACTCCCATGAAATCCCATGAAATCGCCAACGACACCAATCATCAACTACAACAATGGCTGACAGTCTGATTACTGGCGTAACGGTTGTGCCTCTGCTACACGCAAGCGGCAAACAGATTATGCATAAATGCGTATTGTTTCAGCTACGCATGGCAAATTTATATGTAATCTCCGCCCATCTCTTAATATCTGGCCGTACTATTGGTGTTAATAGTTTGCGCTCCATCTAGTTGTTTATACCACATCTTTGGGCGTGACGCACTAAAATGCAAACGAACCATCTTATATGATAAAAGGTTATGTGTATTTATTTATTTATTATCTGCTATTCGGTGTCCCACCACAAGATCGAGAACAGATTACGCAATACATATTTAAATGAAAAAGAAGGATGAAAAGCTTTAAAAATTAACAAATTTGGGTTAGCTTAGGTGCACATCAAGTCGCTATGACGCGGCTACTCTGTCCCATGCCGTGTCCCATGGGACATGGAAAATACAAATGTGTGCAGTACATCCCGTCCTATCCCATGGGACGTTTCCCATGGGGTTCCCACGGGAATCCCATTCCCATGGACAAGCCTGAGTATTGCTAATCAAGTATTCTAAAGCATTAGTTTTATCGTAAAAGATGGTATTGGTGAAACATTTCTGAGTCTCTTTATATAACTAATTACTATCCAAACAGAATTATAAAACAGAAATAATCCGGTTACTTGTAGAAGATGTACAATGGTGGAATGTTATATATATATATGTGTGTGTGTGTGTGTGTAAACTGCTAAAAATTGTAAAAAAGATTTTTTTTATTGTAAAAAGTTGTAAAAATCCTTGCTGCATTCAGACCTTTCTTGGGTTTTGAGGGTCCTTAGAGTGGGTAAGAAGAGAGGGGGGAGGGTTAAAGTACATATCTGGACCCACATAGTAGTAAAATTGAAAGGGAGGGGGAAATCGGTCAGCGGTGACCAATATCCCTTCTCATTTTCTGAAGGCCTTGTGCTGCTAATTATAATATCTGTGCGCAACTCCGGAAAGAAAATTTGAATTTTTTGTGCGCAACATAACGGTATACATGCCTAATATGGCAAGTAAAGTACGCGCGCAAACGCGCGCAATTAGAGGGGACAGTGATGGGTACACTAGGCGGTCGCTTAGCATGGCTATCAAGTATGAACATTGAATTATGGAAGTCGATATCATCCCACGGACCTCTGTAAGAGTACTCTCTGTATATCGGGAGAACTGCTGATCTTATGGTAGAATTTTTTTAAACCGTGGGCCCAGCAATGTGAGCAAGAGGGGGCGGGGGAGGGGTTTGCGAGACTCCAGCACATCGTTAAAACAACAATGTGTAATTGGTTAATCAACTTTTGACCCGGCACTATAAATAATCTTTTGTAAGAGAAGAGACAGAGAGAGAGAGTTAGGTGTCGCATGAAATGTGTTGAGTGTCCTCGGTGTTTTGTAATGCAGGACAGTGCGCAGCCAGTTGAATGTTTCCTCACACCGAGACTAGTTTCAGACAGGCTGACATATGAATACTGTTTTTACACAACGGACTTTGAAATTGATTTTAAATTTCTGGATTAAATTCAAAAGTTTCCAGATTAAAAAAAAACAACAACAATAACTATTGAACAGCTTGATTATTTAATAAGTTCAATAATTTAGCAAGATTGACACTCATACCGGTGTTGATGGAAGCACACACAACCCACTCAGGAAACTGAAATGCATTTTTTCCATTTCAAATGTGAGTTTCGAATGTGAATAAGAAAAGACAAGTGAAGAGTTTTACGTCGACGACTGTCCCGTGTATACAACACAAATAACCACAAACGTTATGTGCTGTTGATTGTGGTTGATCACTTTCAGGAAACACAGGTTTTACTAAAGTCATAGACCTGGGGTGAAGTCTGGTTTAAGACAACGGTTGACATAATCCTTTAAGCCGTCTACAGTCTACACACAGACACACACACACACACACCATGGTGTTTCAAGACTGCTGGATCTAGTGGTGAGTAATCAATGAACACATACACAAACTGTTTCTTAAATCTCTACTTGCACACACTTGTTGCTATTTTATTGATCATGATGCTTTAATTTTAAATATTTATTATTTGATAAATATAAATGTGTGTGTCTTTAATTTATATAGTTGATATATATATATATATATATATATATATATATATATATATATAAATGTGTGTGTCTTTAATTTATATAGTTGATATATATATATATATATATATATATATATATATATATATATATATATATAAATGTGTGTTTTAATATACATAATTGATAAATATAAATGTGAGTGTCTTAAATATATAGTAAAGATGGACATAAATACACTGTTATGTACAATTATCTGTAACAGCCAGTTGGTAGCTTGATTTTACTTTTTAAAAAAATCAAATCCTTAAAACTTTATTTGTGCTATTGTGATAATCGCCATGAGAATGTTTGGGAAGGCCCATAAAATATACACACATCTAAGTTTGTGTGTGTTTGTTTGTGTGTGTGTCGTATTGTTTATTCTTAACAATCTTAGATTACATTCATATATTTAGCTAGGTTAGTATAGTTTTACAGTTAAAAATCAATAAATATATCCCGGTTGGCGTCTATGAGACCTGTTTCCGTGCAGTCACATTAGACACTCAGAACGAGTACTGTACTGTCACATTAGACACTCAGAACGAATACTGTACTGTAACAGTAGACATTTAGAACGAATACTGTACTGTCACATTAGACATTCAAAACGAATACTGTACTGTCATATTAGACATTCAGAACGAATACTGTACTGTCATATTAGACATTCAAAACGAATACTGTACTGTCACATTAGACATTCAGAACGAATACTGTACTGTCATATTAGACATTCAGAACGAATACTGTACTGTCACATTAGACACTCAGAACCAATACTGTACTGTAACAGTAGACATTCAGAACGAATACTGTACTGTCACATTAGACATTCAGAACGAATACTGTACTGTCACAGTAGACAGAACGAATACTGTACTGTAACAGTAGACATTTAGAACGAATACTGTACTGTCACATTAGACATTCAGAACGAATACTGTACTGTCATATTAGACATTCAGAACGAATATTAAAATAGAGGCTAAAGAATCACTTGTAGCTAACAATTTATTTTTACTAATACCGCAGCAAAAAAAAAAAACCCAATAGAAGACTTTGTGAAATAGTCTCCACAATATCGAACTGTAAAAGTATTAGATACATTTTTAAATCACAAACTTCTTGTGTGTAAATTTAGAGGTCAGAAATACTAAATAATTAGTACCTTAACGCTAGATAATTAGTACCATAGCCCTAAATAGTAAGTATTTTTATGTTTTGTCAAAATCTCTTATGACGTGTTAACCTAACTGTGAGCTGTACCACGACCCACAGGTCTCATCGACATGTTATTGAAGCTTGCAATTAATTTCCTCAACGTTTCTCGACACAGAGCCCTCAGAAGGCATGTGTCCACTGGGGGACTTGTGCATGGGCTCACAGACGTTAGTGGGGGGGGGCTATCATATTGGATTATTTATATTTTATTCTTTTATGTGTTTTTCTTCGGGCCCCAAATAAATGTATTTTGCCCAATGGGCAACAGTGCTGTTAATATGGCTCTGCCGCGATGCCTGTGAGACATAATGGACTTATATAAGTTTTTTTAGTTGTCACAGAACATAAGCAATAAAAATGTCTAAGTGTTTGTAGGACAGAATGTGCGATGGTTACACTCAGTATTAGACGATGGAATAAAGTTGTTTAAAAACTGAATCATGTTCTTTATAAACTTAGCTATTAATACTTTAAAGTATAAACAATTGAATCTCGGTTTTTAAACGAGAACTAAATTGTTAATCGTTTCATGACTTATGAAAATTCTCGACAATAACAAAAGTATTCAGATCATTAAACTTATCAAATGACGGAACTCTATCTCGCTAAAAACACAGCAGATTTAGGGAATTTTAGTCTAGTTTTCGATTTCTGAAAGGATTCTTTACAACTGAATATTTTAGTTTTACAAATTTCTCCTACTTTGTATTAAAGTTTGTTAGTTCTATTTAAGTTTGTTAGTTCTATTCATCGTAGCTGGAAGTTTGAAGAAATATCGAGAATTATTTCTGAAATACATTTATTTGGAATAGCCCCACACAGGACCCCTTTAGTGGGAATTAGGGGGGGGGGGCTCTAGCCAGAAACTACCGGAGATGTTTGGAGACTCTAAGCAAAAGTACCTGTTGGGCTCCACTTATTTACATATTTAATAAAAGTAAATACTTGAAAGGGGGGGTCCTTTTGCAGCGGGGCCCTTGGTGGTCGCTTAATTTATCTTTCCGTTTGAAGAGTTCTAGTCCCATCCCTAGTCTGGTCGTACCTTTCTTCAACACTCATTGCTAGATTGGTGGTAGTAGTGGTGTTGATGTCTGTTATTTAAGCAGATGTTATGTATTATTATTATTTAAAAACTATAAAATTAAATTAATTAGAGGATGAGAGTTCCTGAATTTTACTATAAAGTGTCAAATAACTGGCACATTAAAAAAAAATTGCGTTTTATAACACATAAAAACTGTCTCGCATCGGACATTTGAACTATTCTTAAAGGAACATCATTGAAATAACCAGAGATCCGCGGACCATAGGTGGTAAACAAGAAGATTTGGTGTCCCGCAGAAGAAAATATACACAAGCAACCAAGTATTACACAAGCAACCGGGTGTTATACAAGCAACCGTGTGTTATACAAGTAACCAGGTGTTATACAAGCAACCATGTGTTATACAAGCAACCAGGTTTTATACAAGCAACTAGGTGTTATACAAGCAACCATGTGTTATACAAGAGCCAGGTGTTATACAAGCAACCGGGTGTTATACAAGCAACCGGGTGTTATACAAGCAACTAGGTGTTATACAAGCAACCATGTGTTATACAAGCAACCATGTGTTATACAAGCAACCATGTGTTATACAAGCAACCGGGTGTTATACAAGCAACCGGGTGTTATACAAGTAGCCAGGTGTTATACAAGCAACCATGTGTTATACAAGCAACCGGGTGTTATACAAGTAACCCGGTGTTATACAAGTAACCGGGTTTTATGCAAGCAACTAGGTGTTATACAAGCAACCGGGTGTTACGGAAGCGTAATACAAGCAACTAGGTGTTACACAAGCAAACGGGGTGTTCAAGCGAAAATGATGTTGAATTTAAATCCTTCTCGATGATTTTTTTCAAATTTGCAGCTACTCACCCAACAACACACTCATAAGCAAGTCGTTCAGGGAAAAAGAAATAATACATTTAGTGTAGTAAAGAATTTAGTGGTCCACTGAAATGAAATGTATAAATTTAGTGGTTCACGGGAATATAGCTCACGAATTTAGTGGTCCGTTGAGGTCCAAAATTTCGTTCATACAAAAAGTAATAATTATCTAAAAAAAGAAAAAAGCAGCAACGATATACATTTGATTTCACTTTACCACATTGAGGCGAATTTAAATAAATTTTATTAGTTCGTTACATATGTCCATAAAATAAAATCTTCAATTAAAAAAAAAAACCACTTTGTCACACAATAGTCTTAATAGAATCGAACTTTCTTGTCAAATTTATATTAGCGTCCGGGTGTGAATGCGACGTAAAAGTATTGAACAAACCTATTCTCGATATATTATAATAGTTTGAGAACCACTGCCTTAGGGTATGTCTCTCTCTATCTCTCTCTCTCTCTCTCTCTCTCTCTCTCTCTCTCTCTCTCTCTCTCTCTCTCTCTCTCTCTCTGTGTGTGTGTGTTTGTGTGTGTATGTGTGTGTGTGTGTTTGTGTGTGTGTGTGTGTGTGTGTGTGTGCTAATTTTAGTTTTATTTGAGTTTTTTGTGTGTTTTTCAAAGCGTGTTTCTTACTTTCCTGTTTATCTTAGAAATTGTACGTAGTTACTGACACAGCTGACTAACCATGCTTGCCAAGAATAAAGAGTTTTTTTGTTTAATATTCAAACAGAGAGTGTGTATTTCTACATTTTGAGTCAAGTTATCAATTCGTTTTTTCAACTGTCATGTATGTTGTTCAAGAGTTATTTTTTCTACCTTCAACCCCCCCCCCCCGCCCCCACACACACTTTCCCATCATCCCACGTCTTTTTTGTAATAGATTAACGCCATCCCTACTGAACAAGGCCTTACGATCTTTTCAACTATTTGAATAGTATCAGCGGTTCCAATATGAGAACCTCCGGTAGCCAATATTTTCAAAAGCGAGGATCTATATTACGTATTGTTTTCTCCATATACCGGAAATTTATTTTTCAAATTAAGGGAAATGACAGCATAAGTATAAAGGCAAAAACGGAATACATACTTACTTCCCCTTTCATCTGTTTTAACACTATTCGTTTCAATTATCAAATGTCAATCAATGAAATGCTACACAGATATTGTTCTGTTGGTTTTTATTGGTTAAAATGATCAACCAATTTTTTAAAAATCCCCGTGGTGAAGAGATGGGCGAAGCTATCAGTACGGACACGATATTTAGTGATCCGTTCAATATTCTAGTTATACTTGGCGGACTTGGGTTAGTTAAGGCCTCGGGCGCATAAAAGGTTATAATGAGGCTATGTAGGGCCCCTCAAAGGTCACAATGACCTTTCTAAAATCACTTCTGTCTCTATCAAGATTCATTTGTTTAGCGGTAAACTATTGATTCATTTGTTCAGCGATAAACCTTTTAATGCATTGGTCTAGCAATAAATTATTGATTCATTTGTTTAGCAGTAAACTATTGATTCATTTGTCCAGCGATAAACATTTTAATGCATTGGTCTAGCAATAAATTATTGTTTCATTTGTTTAGCAGTAAACTATTGATTCATTTGTCCAGCGATAAACCTTTTAATGCATTGGTCTAGCAATAAATTATTGATTCATCTGTCTGGCAAAACCACCGGGCAGGTATTGGAGCTGATTTGAACTGTCTTCTTGAGTGATGAAGATGAATGTTATGATTCTTTTTTTTTGTGTTAAAATCTCTATGACAACAAAAGCTAAGTAAACTCTAATTCGTTTTAAAAAAAAATGCTCAGATGTTAATTTGCTTAAGTAACAAACACTACGGTGTAGATTGAATTCTTCACAATGTAATAAATAGATGAGCCGCTCTACATGATTGATTGGGGACGAATAATCGTAAAGCGCTCGGTTGTTGAACTGAAGGTCCCTGGTTCTGTCTCCAGTGAGGACAAACGGACATATCAAATCATAGTTTAAGTCCCCGCTATACTCCCGTGGTGCCCCAAGACCTATACAGTCGCTCCATGCAAGGAATGCAGAATTAACAAAGTTTTGCAGTACTGTCCCCTTGCGTATGTACATTTGGCGACCCCTGGTAAAAAAGACTGGGTTCTTCTTAAGAGTAGGTGAAGAAAGAAAATCGCAAAGTTGACCTACATTTAATAACGACTGTGCTAGTTACCACAGCAGTATTCATACCGTATTTTTTTTACCATTTGATTATAAGAGGAAACATCATGATATTATAAATAACTTTTCTCTAATTTTGTCATTCCTACACAGAGCTGGACATGATATGTAGATTACGTAGGACGGTCTTCTCTGCATTCGTCTTCATTTGAGATCTCTCAACATTCCCTCCCTCCCTTCCTCCCTCCCCCATACCTATCTATATCCAAGTATTTCTCTTTCTCTCTTTGATCCGTGTGATCGACAGACCAAGAGTGAAGATATCACTAGCAGACGAAGTGGTATAATACACTTGTTAGCAGGAGCTTCATTTCTGGTAATGATGGAGGGGGTGGGGGGGGGAGGTTGGCGGATTGCCGCATCCCGCCACCATTTGGGAAATTTTTCTTTTCAATGTTTATTTATGTTCATACAAAAAGAAAATAAATACATGCATACAATTTGAAAAGTGGGAGTAAATTTTGATATGGCCTGACACTATGCCTGTCAAATGTTTCTAATAAGGCCAGACACTATGCCTGCCAAATGTTTCTAATAAGGCCAGACACTATGCCTGTCAAATGTTTCTAATAAGGCCAGACACTATGCCTGCCAAATGTTTCTAATAAGGCCAGACACTATGCCTGTCAAATGTTTCTAATAAGGCCAGACACTATGCCTGCCAAATGTTTCTAATAAGGCCAGACACTATGCCTGTCAAATGTTTCTAATAAGGCCAGACACTATGCCTGCCAAATGTTTCTAATAAGGCCAGACACTATGCCTGCCAAATGTTACAGACCGGACGTAACACTATGCCTGTCCAATTTTCCAATTCGGCCTAACTTTATCTCTGCCCAATGTTTCCAACCTGGCCTGGCAGTAAGCTGGCCCAGAGTAAAGCATTTATTTCTAAAGCACACGTTTTCTGTAAATTTTTCTTTCGTAAAGTATTAAAAAATTGATTACACTTTTTGACTGATCCATAGTTACGTAAAATGTTACTTAACACATGTCATGTACTTAGAAACTGGAAATAAAACATCATCTGTGATTCACCTGCTGAAAACATCGACCCTGCTGGACAATTTCCACGGGAGAGTATTTTTACCACTGCCCGGTACAACCTCTCCAAACTTGTCATAACAAACACCAGTCCTGTCATAGTGAATGTCAAAGGTGTATGTTTCTGGTAACTTTATGCAACATGCGCCAGCTAGCTGTACAACCTGGCGTTGCTCCGGGATCTCTAGGTGCCATGTGTCACCACTACCTAATAATTTTAACCGTTTTTTTACTTACTATTTATTAATTTATACATCCATACGAGAAATATTTTTTTTTGTTTATTAAACAAAAATCGCAAAAGAGAGTAGAAATCAACGAAATAATACATATTTCACAAGCCATACAAATACGGTTTAATGTGAACATGCTACTAAGAATTACATTTTATACTTTATTTAACAGTAGTGTATACATTAATGACATTTAAACAAAGGCATCATTATTTGAAAGCATACACACATAAATATTAAAAGTGTTAATTGATTTGTATGTATGAGTTGAGATATTGTATTGAAGCGATACTAAAAGTTGTATGGTTTCAGTATCAAAAGTCGTTTAGAAATGTGCGCTCAACTAAAAAGTATCAAGTAGGACATTCTAAGAACATCAAAAGTCTATAATCAAAATTTAGGGCGAATTACAAAAAACATGTAACGGAACATGTCAAACAACTTCTTTTCAAATCCAAAAATTTGAATTTTCCTTTAAATTGAATATTTCGATGTCAAGGCCGCCTGTTGCAAACTGAAACGTTTGAGTCATTTTAGTTTGAGGGCCTTTGGCAATGGATCAGAGTGCACTTCTGTAAAGTGGGCCTAATTGCTGGCAGTGTAGTCCTAACAGAACAATGTTCTAATAATTCAGTAATTAGAAAAAAATACCGTTATAAGAAAGATAACTCATGAAATATTATATTTCTATAAGTAAGCTACTTATCCGTCCGTCCTCCCGTCTGTCTGTTTGCATGTAAGTGGAGTCTATTTTATATCAGAAGTTTGCTGACAGTATGTGTCATATGAAAATAATGAACGCGCCTATAGTTTGATATATTATATACTAG
Organism: Bulinus truncatus; assembly: GCA_021962125.1. Taxonomy (NCBI): domain Eukaryota; kingdom Metazoa; phylum Mollusca; class Gastropoda; family Planorbidae; genus Bulinus; species Bulinus truncatus. The sequence continues at coordinate 2,450,618 of JAGDYQ010000025.1, read as the reverse complement.
TATACACATATATCTTGGTGTTCATTAGGTTTGATCTGTTACACATATATCTTGGGTGTTATTAGGTTTGATCTGTTACACATTTATCTTGGGTGTTCATTAGGTTTGATCTGTTACACATATATCTTGGGTGTTATTAGGTTTGATCTGTTACACATATATCTTGGGTGTTCATTAGGTTTGATCTGTTACGTACTAGTATACACATATATCTTGTGTATTCATATAGTTTGATCTATTACATACTAGTATACACATATATCTTGTGTATTCATATAGTTTGATCTATTACATACTAGTATACACATATATTTTGTGTATTCATATAGTTTTATCTATTACATACTAGTATACACATATATCTTGTGTATTCATATAGTTTGATCTATTACATACTAGTATACACATATACCTTGGGTATTCATATAATATAGTTGTTTTTTAATGCATGTGTTTTACGTGAGTTCGTTAGTTCAACTTTATTTGGTGTCTACAGAATGTTGCGTTGTATTTTATGGGTGAAAAATAAAATTTTGTCAATATCTATATAATCATACCGGCAAATTTAGCCTTGAAATATGTTTATTTTTATTACTTAGGATATTATCATCATTTAGAATATTATTAACTATTATAACATTATATTATTAACACACCGGCTGGACAACATAATTTATCCGACGATGTTCATGGACAATAAACCGTGGGATAAGGTAAACCTTTGTGCCAGACAAAGCAGTGGACATTAAAATGTTCAAAAATAAGACATGCACTCATACACACACTCACACATACACTCACACACACACACACTCACACGTACACTCACAGAAGAAGGGCAGATGATAGTGTTGTCTATACACAGACAGATAGGATGTTTCTATCCATGAGAGAATAGCGCTCTGTTCAGATCAAGACTTGTTCATAGAACTAGTTCATTCTCTGCTACGAAAATGTGAAAGTATTATTCATAGCAACCTTCAAACCCCCCCCCCCCCCCCCAAATCCTGGTAGTTGTAAAATGTTGTTTCTATGAGACGTCTGTGTTTTACCAGATTAATGGAACACAACAACTATAAAAACTGAAATACTACAGCAGCGTTGGCATAACTCGACCAACCATCACTTCAGTAGACTTGATAAGTATTTGATAGAAAGCCGACACAATGTTCGAAAAGTTTAAGGGATTTTATAAGCTGCATACAACAATGTTTAGCTACTACAAACCATTGGCGCAATCAGCAAAAAAATACTGGGGGGGGGACACATATAGAAAAAAGACAGTTTATATAGTAAAATATGTATGATGATTTGGTCGCGCCACTGCTACAAACTATTTACTCAGATAACTAGGGGGAAAAAAAATCCTCAGTACAAAAAGGAAAACGAAATATCCCACCCCCTTCCTTTTTTATTTTTTTTCATTTCCTGAGTTATCTCGCTTGCCCCCATCTGGGTGATGATCATGCTGTATGAAGTTTCCCATGTTGTGAAATGTTATGCCAAATAATTCATACACAGAGCAAAAAAAAAATCTTTATATTTAGTAACTTCTTTTTGACGAAACTTCTGTACGTGTTTAAGGCCCATTGTCATTTCATTAATACAAGAGATACAATTTGGCGTTCATATGGTCAATACACTTTCTATAAATATTTCAATGATCTAAGATTTAAGAACTATTTTTTTTCTTTTTACTCTCTTTGTCTTCCTGTCTTTCTCTCTGTGTGTCTGTATTTCTGTCTTCGTGTCTTTCTCTCTGTGTGTCTGTATTTCTGTCTTCCTGTCTTTCCCTGTGTGTGTCTGTATTTCTGTCTTCCTGTCTTTCTCTCTGTGTGTCTGTATTTCTGTCTGCCTCTTTAGGTCTCTCTGCTTCTCTCTTTATATCTATCTATATAAAATACATTTTAAACAAAAGAACAAATAACGTTACACTAAATACATATCTATCTGTCCAAGAGAGTCAGACAAATAGGTTGATTTGATTGATACAAGCCTATATAAGGTTGAATGAAACCTTTAATAATACAATCAAATTATTTATTGTCAAACACTTTGTTTGCATCTCGTTTAATTTCTATTTAACTTAGTTATGAACAAAACATATCTGAAATTAAGTAAAACATTTTCTTATTCTGTCATAAATCTGTCGTCAGTGTAATTTAATAATGTAATATTCATTCACCCGTGACATCACTTACATTGTCAACATCCTGGATTGAGATAAACATTAAAACAAACAAAAACAATAAATAACTTTTAAGTTAAAGAAAAAAAATTATCAGAAAGTTCAACCGACCCATGAAGATATTTTTAAAAATATTGTTTACATTTTATTTGTTTAGTGACACTAATGTCAAATATTCATTTTATTTGTTTAGTGACACTAATGTCAAATATTCATGTAAATTGTTTCTTTTCTTTTTTTTTTTAACTGCAGCATTGTAAGTTAATTAAGATAATTCGATCATTTAGACATTATTGACTTCAATTCCATTCTGGCATTGTTTACTACACCATGTATTTTTTAGGCATTTGTTTGTTGCAATTTCATTCAGACATTGGTTACTGCAAAACGTATAATTTCAACTGCATTGTTTACAGCAATATGTTATTTAGGCATTGTATACTACATGCCATTTTGGCTGCACTGCTTCTTGCACCGTGTCATCAAGACAGTACGTCTCACTGGCATTGGTTAACCACAAAACACTGCTTAACAGCAATGTGTCATCTACAGCATACGTACAGCAATGTGTCATCTACAGCATACGTACAGCAATGTGTCATCTCCAACATGCGTACAGCAATGTCATCTAGACAGCTCCGCGCACATCTCTGCTCATAGAGTGGTTTGCCGTTGTAATATACGTGACTAAGACAGTATTCACAACTGCAAACCAGCAATATGAGATGCTGATAACATCACCGGAACCAACCCGACCAGCAACAATAGACGCTGATAACATCATCGGAACCAACCCAACCAGCAACAACAGACGCTGATAACATCACCGGAACCAACCCGATCAGCAACAATAGACGCTGATAACATCACCGGAACCAGCCAAATTATACAAGCGGATAGCCCTGTATTTACTTTCTTTTATCTAGTGCAGAACAGAGCAATTAATATCACCGATTTATCACCCTTTATAAAGAAGATTTAAAATTAATATCAAATTTGAGAAAGTCAAACTATGAAGAATTCATTCCATTCCACAAATAAGAAAAATTGCTTGTTCTAGTGCACTGCTTTTATTCTGTTTCTTCTGTCATAGTTTTACTTTTCAACAAAAAGTAAAAACAAATTTCGTAGTGGGTCGCGAAGCGTAAAAGAACAACTGGTTTAGACCAGCCCCGTAGCTAAGGGGGGGGCACTGAGGGGCCGTGCCCCTCCGCTTAAAAAAGAAGAAAAAGAGGAAACAATAAAGAAAAAGTAACTAAAATGAGAAGGTGCCCCCTTGCTGGGTATTGGTGCCTCCCTGCTTACTTTGACCTGGCTACGGGCCTGGTATAGACCATGTCTCTTTTATCTATTGTATGTTAAAGTGTGTATATAAAAGTACATTCTAGAGTGCTAGATCATAAGTCTATATTATCAGATGGATGCATTATAGATTGCAAGACCATAAGTATCCATAATCAGATGTATGTATAAGTACATTCTAGTCCAAAAGTCTATAATCATTTGAGTACATTCTAGACAATAAGTCTCTATATTCATTAGAATAATTATGTACATTCTAGACAATAAGTCTCTATATTCATTAGAATGAGTATGTACATTGTAGACAATAAGTCTCTATATTCATTAGAATGTTTATGTCCATTCTAGACAATAAGTCTCTACATTCATTAGAATGTTTATGTACATTCAAGACCATTAGTCTCTATCAGTGGTTTGCCTTTGCGTGTACAGTGAATGTTGTAGTCCACGCACCAGCAAACCAACAAATGGAGACAATGTCATCTCCACTTTGAGATCCATGTAAGATGATTTACCAGAGATAAGACGTACGACCCGAGTCTTCACAATAAGGAGTTCATGTTTCACGGTACAATAAAACCAGTTGACCTGTAACGGTTGATCTGTGAGCCAGCGGTATTTCACATATTTGGTGTCACGAGGGTGCCTCCAGTTCAGGGAGGTAACCCGGTTCACTACAAGTCGAGTTCAAGGGAAGTTACCGACAATATTTACTTCCCCTGAATTCAGATGATTAGTTCAGGGAGGTAACCCGGTTCACTACAAGTCGAGTTCAAGGGAAGTTACCGACAATATTTACTTCCCCTGAATTCAGATGATTAGTTCAGGGAGGTAACCCGGTTCACAACAAGTCGAGTTCAATGGAAGTTACCGACAATATTTACTTCCCCTGAATTCAGATGATTAGTTCAGGGAGGTAACCCGGTTCACTACAAGTCGAGTTCAAGGGAAGTTACCGACAATATTTACTTCCCCTGAATTCAGATGGTTAGTTCAGCGGTATAACTTATTCTACGTAAAATACAAAAAAATATTGACTTAAAATATACAGAGTTATTTTGTTGACCTTTTAACACTTATATAGATATGTATCAATACGTAAAGTCAAGATAATGTATCAATACATAAAGTCAAGATAATGTATCAATACGTAAAGTCAAGATAATGTATCAATAAGTAAAGTCAAGACAATGTATCAGTACGTAAAGTCAAGATAATGTATCAATACATAAGGTCAAGATAATGTATCAATACATAAGGTCAAGTTAAGCATGATAGTCATCTGCCAAATCAATGAAAAAAAATATATGAATCCACCAGTTACAAGTTTTTCTTTACCAGCATTAACCTTTTACCCTTCTAAATCTTTGTAACAGGTTACACCACTCCATAGGTCATCACATTAGAACAATTGACCAATAGGACAGCACTGCTTTTTGTTTTACATGACCATTATTGGTTTAACACCTACACATCACTATAACAATATTTTACTGGTTTACATTGCACAATATTGCAACACTGTAAATGAAACTAAAGTGACAGGACGCAATATTACAACACTGTAAGTGAAACTTAAGTGACAGGACACAATATTACAACACTGTACATGAAACTAAAGTGACATGACATAAAATTACAACACTGTTAGTGAAACTAAAGTGACAATACACAATATTAAAACACTGTAAGTGAAACTAAAGTGACATGACACAATATTACAACACTGTAAGTGAAACTAAAGTGACATGACGCAATATTACAACACTGTAAGTGAAACTAAAGTGACAAGACACAATATTACAACACTGTACATGAAACAAAGTGACAGGACGCAATATTACTAAATGTAAGTCAGGCATGTTTAAACTTTAAACTGCGAGTGGGTCCATTCCCATCTATAGATTAATTAATTAATGTATTGCTTTTTATAAATAATATAAAGACGTACAAAGTTCAGTGTATTGTATTCACCGACCCTTTTATTTTTAGTAATAATAATTTATACAAAATATTTGCATTTTTTTTAAAATCTGTAATCTCCTTCTAAATACTAACCCATTAAAATCAGTACTAAAAAGTAATTAGCTTTCTAGAATTCTACAAGTTATTTTATGGACTCAGATTTATTCTCGTGTAGTATCCATACATTTGCTAAATTTAAGCTTTCTCACTAAATGAGAACAGGTCCACAGTTGAATCACAAGATCTATATACAAACAAGTTCAGAGCAAGTGACGTTAATAAATCTTATTGCAAAAATGTAGGAAGGATCAGGAGTCTAGTAATACATAGTTTACTGTTATACCTAAAAATAGTTTCAGTCATTCAGCGGAGAAGATTGTAAGTGTAGTGAGTTATTCATCACCATGTTCACTGAACACACGATGTGTCTTGTTGACATCTCGTTACAAACTGATCCAGCGGCTTCATTGATTTAACAGTTAATGTAACGAGGTGCTAGTCTCAGTCTGGTGTGGTAGAAACAATAGACCCAGTCACAGACTAAACAAGGAACCACAATGTGGCAATAGTGAAGTCATGAAATGTTACAGACACAGTCACAGACTAAACAAGGAACCACAATGTGGCAATAGTGGAGTCATGAAATGTTACAGACACAGTCACAGACTAAACAAGGAACCACAATGTGGCAATAGTGGAGTCATGAAATGGTACAGACACAGTCACAGACTAAACAAGGAACCACAATGTGACAATAGTGGAGTCAAGATATGGTACAGAAGGATGTGACATAAAATAAAACACCAAGTAATTATGTCTATAACTGTCACAACAAAATCTCCAATAAATTCTACACCTTTTGTTGTACAGCACAACGATTCTACCCTTTTTGAACACTCATGGGCTTTATTTCTGTTTTTATAAGTTAATGGTAAAATGGAATTAGTGTTTATTTCTTATAGTTTCATTTTCATTTAGAATGGCAGAATGTTTTTCACACTAGGCTTGTGAAATATGTCGCTAGAAACTTGAGAGCAATTGACAAAATAATCTGCCAACGTGATAAGTTATGGAAAACAGACATTTCTTGTGGATCTGCAAACATGGGCCCCTTCAGCTAGGTGGTCTTCCAATAGGAACCTTTATCTTGCCAGCCACAAGGAAGGGCGACCTAAGCAATAAGTCAGGGGCCCTGGGCTAGAGTGATTCAACAGAGGCCCTCAGTTTTCAAAGATTATTAGAGGGCCTGATAGTTGCAAGTTGCGGCTTTTACAGCGTTTTCACCAAGAGCTTCCTAATAAAGTTTGCCTTATCCTAGGGCCCCCAATAGTACCTAAGCCTAGGGCCCCCAATAATACCTTAGCCTTGGATCCCCAAAATTTCAGTGACGGCTCTTATTGTAATGTAAACTTAAGTACATTAATAACTTTATACTCATTGTAAGACTGGCACACAAATAATAATAATAATATATGTATACATGTACTGTACTGTTGTAGTGGCGTGGGATACACTTCCTGATTACCTTATTGATCGGTGATGCATGATGACGTATGCATATATGTCTATATATATATATATATATATAGACACATATATACATGTTGTTTGTATAATTCCGTACATACACATACATACACACATATATACATGTTGTTTGTATAAATCCGTACATACACATACATACACACATATATACATGTTGTTTGTATAATTCCGTACATACACATACATACACACATATATACATGTTGTTTGTATAAATCCGTACTATAAGGGAAACATCGTGATTCTGTCAGAACGAAACACAACAACGTCTTGGACTGCAGCTCAATCATAATTTGTCTTTACAGAAGTTTATGACCAGGCTATAGTTTTTTTTTATTTTGGTCAACTTTTTTTTTACTTGGAAATGTGAGAACCAGAACCAGAAATATATTGTTGTGACCCTCTTCATTCTGTATAATATCAAGTTGTAACAATATTGTACTGTTTTACAATTTAAAAATAAAATCTGTTTATACATTTTAAAATCTAAAAATATAGGTTATCTACTTATTGCTACGAATCAACAAATCAAAGACATATTTAGTTCAGTATATTGTTATCACTTACACTTTAAACTTGAATAATGATTATTGATATAAATATTTGTATAATATGTTATTTTTTTTTTTACATTTTAATGAATTTGTTTTTATAAAAACTTATTCTTTATAAATTTTTTGTAATATTTTTTATTTTATGATTTATAGTTTTGAAAATATGAAACATACTATTGTTCTTTTTTTTACACACTTTAGCACATTTTGGCTAATTTGGCTAATTTGGCTAGTCTATTTTACATAATAAGCCTAAAAAAAGGCTTCACCATTTTTCGCACTTTAGGCACCGTGATAGGCTCCGTATTTTGTGTGTGTGACTTGATAACCTCAATTTCCCATTAAAACCATTGCTAATATAATTCGCTTCTTCAGTCTACAAGATTCATGGAATCGAAACAGGTTAAAATCTTTGATTGTCATATAGAATCAACTCTACAATATGTATGTCTATTAAAGATTTCATCTTACGTTTCGTTGTGTTGTCTTTGAAGCTGATTGTTGATTACAAAATAATTTTTTTTTTTTAAAGTTAAACCTTTGAAACATCAACAGATATCTACTATTCTAATTGTGTTAAGATGCTACGGATATTTCCGTTAAATTTGTAAACATTAAAACCACACACACACACACAGTTAACTGCTTTGCGTATGACAGGTTGGAACATAAGATGAAAGAGATCTTTCTAGTGTGGGAGGTGGGAATGGGGAGGGGTAATTTCTAAGCTGATAAGATGGACGCAAAAAAAAAAAAATCTGAAATACACATGCTAGGTCAAGGACTTCTTCACCCTGGACAGAACATCAAAAATTTGTTTACTTCGTTGTTTAAATTTTTTTAAATTTATATCCATTTTTTATATACTATAAAGTAAAATTATCAAACGTCCAAAACTAAGGAGATACATAGGTGGTCATGTGTAAACATTCAGCCGCTGTTATAGTACTAAAAGTGCCACAGAAAACAGGTGAGGGCAGAGTCCTTGTGAGGAGGATTTGTTTATCTCTTAGATCCTATAACCTACTATGGGACTGTTCTCGAAGTGCCCTTCTTTCATCCCCAACATAACCGATAGTGCAATGGCCACGGAGGCACCACGGGAGACACGGAGAAAATATTCACCATGACCTGAAAGATTTCCTGTGTTCTAACTGGAGATCAAACCCGGGACCCTTAGGTCAAGAGTCGAGCACTTTACACGACCATTCACCCCCTTCATGAGGGCAGCCAAACCACGGATGAAGTGCAGATGTACCACAGAGCATTGGAACACTCCACACCGTGTAAAATTTCGCACAAATTAACAAATTTACTGAGAAAAACTGTAAGGAACTTTCCTTTTAAATTACAGCTGTACGGTACATGGGACGTATATATTCATAGACATTTTATGCATCTTAAACACACTTTACTTAGATATCTGGTACCTGTGTTATCTTTCGTCATACGCTTTAATAACTATTTGATATTTACTTATTTATTGTTGGTGACATATAATATTATCTTTATGAGCTGACGCTAACTAGCGTAATGCTCAGTGTAAGTTACATATTTTAGCGCATTTCTGCAGATCTGAGATTTGCAAAAACAGCAGCATCTTTCAGCGCCTCTCGCTTGCCAAACAACTACCCACTCCCTTACCTAAGTTACTGCACTGCTCACGTATTTACTAGCTGCACATTTCATCAGTCGGTTCAACTCTAGTCATGATTCATTCATCAAGTTGTTTACTTCACTCTCTCGTCATGATTCATTCATCAAGTTGCTTACAAATCACTCTCTTGTCATGTTTCATTCATCAAGTTTTTAACATCACTCTCTTGTCATGTTTCATTCATCAAGTTGTTTAATCACTCTCTCGTCATGTTTCATTCATCAAGTTGTTTAATCACTCTCTTGTCATATTTCATTCATCTAGTTGTTTAAACACTCTCTCGTCATGATTCATTCATCAAGTTGTTTAATCACTCTCTCGTCATGTTTCATTCATCAAGTTGTTTTCATATCACTCTCTCGTCATGTTTCATTCATCAAGTTGTTTAATCACTCTCTCGTCATGTTTCATTCATCAAGTTGTTTAATCACTCTCTCGTCATGTTTCATTCATCAAGTTGTTTAATCACTCTCTCGTCATGTTTCATTCATCAAGTTGTTTTCATATCACTCTCTCGTCATGTTTCATTCATCAAGTTGTTTAATCACTCTCTCGTCATGTTTCATTCATCAAGTTGTTTAATCACTCTCTCGTCATGTTTCATTCATCAAGTTGTTTAATCACTCTCTCGTCATGTTTCATTCATCAAGTTGTTTTCATATCACTCTCTCGTCATGTCTCATTCATCAAGTTGTTTAATCACTCTCTCGTCATGTTTCATTCATCAAGTTGTTTAATCACTCTCTCGTCATGTTTCATTCATCAAGTTGTTTAATCACTCTCTCGTCATGTTTCATTCATCAAGTTGTTTTCATATCACTCTCTCGTCATGTTTCATTCATCAAGTTGTTTAATCACTCTCTCGTCATGTTTCATTCATCAAGTTGTTTTCATATCACTCTCTCGTCATGTTTCATTCATCAAGTTGTTTAATCACTCTCTTGTCATGTTTCATTCATCAAGTTGTTTAATCACTCTCTTGTCATGTCTCATGTTATCTCACGGAAAATTGAATTACACAATTCAATATCCGTACAATTAATCATATCTGCCGATCTATCGACTGACATATTTAATCACCTCAATATCTATTTATATATTTGATGTTATTTCTTTTCATCTTCCTAATTTCCTCTCCACTCATCTAGTGTCACAGCGAACCGATTGTCAAAGTATAATCGTTCAGATCGGTAAAAAAATATGTTTTTAATCATTGGATGTTTGAATTAACTCTGGTTGGTAGATGTATGAGTTGAGCCCGTTACCTGCAGCACACAGGTCAAGTTACGGCACACTGACCGGGTTCCCAACCGAAGCACCACAAAGCGATGACTGAGCGCCAATGATAAAATATTAAGAACTATATTTCCCGTATTTGTATGACCTTTTATTAAATACGCTCAGTCTAAGCTTTGTTAAAATATGTGTTTTGGGAAATTAAAAATCAATTATCACTAACTTCAAGAAGACCAATTTGAAAATTTTACACGTGTATATCAAATACCATTCACTATTTTAAAATGTTCGACTCCATTCATTTACATCCGAGATTATTATATTTTTTTTTATAAATTTGTTTTAAAGAGAGAAATAGTGTAAAGAGATTATTTTGTCTCAAGTAAACGAGTTCATTTAAAGTACAAAGTTCTGAATTTTTTTTTTTGGCTTTGTGCATAATTTTACATATTTTTGTATAAACTTTACCAACAAATGCAAATGACAGTCTTTAATATGAAGTAAAGAAATGGAAACTAAAACAATTTATTTTAGTCATTCAATAGTGCTCTATCTATCTATCTATCTATCTATCTATCTATCTATCTATCTATCTATCTATCTATCTATCTATCTATCTATCTATCTATCTATCTATCTATCTATCTATCTATCTATCTATCTATCTATCTATCTATCTATCTATCTATCTATCTATCTATCTATCTATCTATCTATCTATCTATCTATCTATCTATCTATCTATCTATCTATCTATCTATCTATCTATCTATCTATCTATCTATCTATCTATCTATCTATCTATCTATCTATCTATCTATCTATCTATCTATCTATCTATCTATCTATCTATCTATCTATCTATCTATCTATCTATCTATCTATCTATCTATCTATCTATCTATCTATCTATCTATCTATCTATCTATCTATCTATCTATCTATCTATCTATCTATCTATCTATCTATCTATCTATCTATCTATCTATCTATCTATCTATCTATCTATCTATCTATCTATCTATCTATCTATCTATCTATCTGTCTGTCTGTCTGTCTGTCTGTCTGTCTGTCTGTCTGTCTGTCTGTCTGTCTGTCTATCTATCTATCTATCTATCTATCTATACAAACAGTTTTATTAAAACAGTTTTGAGAGACCTGTTTCAAATATTGTGTCTAGCGATTACATGTATAAGAAGAAATGTTAACCCCCCCCCCCCACACACACAAAAGCCAAGATGATGTTATTGAAACAGTCCAGTTCATGTTAATGAAACTGATAGCTCTATACTTTGATACAAAAGTGTTTAGAAATGTTTCACTAAATTGCCACCAATTACTGAGGATTTATAGACAACCAAAAGTGAAATTCTCCAAAAAAGCAAACAAAACAAACAACAGATTTAATGACATTGTTTAACTTTAAAACTATTCCGTAATTTGGAATGGCAGGTGGATTTTATTTACTGTTATCAATGACAGAAGCACACGCACACGCACACACACACACACACACACATATATATATACATATATATATATATATATATATATATATATATATATATATATTGAGGAAAAGAGAGAAAGAAATAGAAAATCCACAGTAATTTATATTTTTCTCGATATTCTCTCTGACCTCTCGAATATTTTTCCTTAAAATATTACTTTAAAAAAACACAACCGACTCCCCACCTTCTCTATAATCAATGTCAATAGTGCCGGAAGTGACGACTGGCTCAGTATAAACAAGTTCATTCTTCCACGGCCGTAAACAACTTAGCGACAAGTCCAGTAACTCTTCTCTTAATAAGCTAAACTAACATTTAAAAAATGTTGAATGAAAATAAATTACCTCCCATCTAACTACTTCTGCAAGAAGCTGACTTCCCTAAGTTTTATTATAGAACGTTCTCTGATCTCCACCCAACTTCTGATAGCATTTAGGAAACAAAAAAAAAAAGGGAAGTAATATTATCATCCAATCACAGCTTGAATCCATTTATTTACAATTTATATTTCTTCACAGAGGAAAGAAATGCATTCTGTATACATGTCTACCCATTGCTTTATATTCTTGTTTTTCACAATTTTATTTCAAGAAAGAAATGATTTTAGAAACGTCATTTGTTGTTTATGCTTCGAGTTGACCCTTTGTCTGACCTTAAGAGGTCAATGTTTAGTGATATTTAACGAAAAACAACAACTGACCATTCGAGAATGGCTACCTACTGTGATCATCTATCGTCATCACGCACAGTGCTAACAGCATGAAAACAAACTCCACGAGAAAGTAGCTCAAAAACAGACACACACAAAGACACATACACACTCGTAAATACAAGAACATACTTTTACACATACACACACACTTAAATATAACACACGCACAAAGACACATACACACTCGTAAATACAAATCAAACTCGTACACTTACACACACTTTACATATAACACACACACATACACACACACACACACAAAACATTCAGAAAAAAATCGCAAAAGAAAGTCTGTTAAATTACTTACATAAACGAGAAAATATTAAGAGTGTTTGTTGCTACATAACCTAAAGAGTGACAATTTTTGTTGCTACAGCACCTTAGAGTGATAGTGTTTGTATTTACAACACCTTACAGTGACAGAGTTTGTTGCTACAACACCTATTGAGTGACAGAGTTTGTTGCTACAACACCTATTGAGTGACAGAGTTTGTTGCTACCAACACCCTAGAGTGACAGTGTTTGTTGCTACAACACCTTTGAGTGACTCCGTTAACTGCATTATTTAGTTGCTTCCATTAAGGTAACAATTAGCTGACTACCTCCAGATGGAGTCCGAGTGATATTTGTTGTGCAACTCGTGGACCGTGTCATTGTAGACATCAACACCCAATCGCTAGAAGATAAGTAAACCTGACATTTACAGTGATACTTTTCAACCACCACACAAACAAGCTTTCTCTCTCTCACTCTCTCTCTCTCTCTGTAATTATATGTATATATACATTTATATATACATCTTAGTGCAATATAACTAATTTCCTATATAGACATAATAGATTATTTGTAAAATAAAATAATATTTGAATTAATTTAAACTTGTTATTTATTTATTTCAATTTAAACAAAGTATTTCATATGATTACATTAACAATATTCAATATCTGTCAATAGTATTGAAAAATATAAGACTTGAACTCGTGCACTCCGTGTAGACTACTGGGATCACAACACCCGATCAATCTGCCTAGACACAAAATACAGCAGGTATTTAGAGGCTCTAGACAGAGGCTTCTACAGGGTGCCCTAGACACAAGATACAGCAGGTATTTAAAGGCTCTAGACAGAGGCTTCTACAGGTTGCCCTAAGGACGGATGGTCGTGCGGTAGAACGCTCGGCTGTCGACCTGAAGGTACCTGGTTCGATCCCAGGTGAGGACCAAGGAAATTTTCCAGGTCTTGGCTTAAGTTCCTGATATATATCTCCCGTGGTGCCTTCATGGCCATTGCACTATCGGATATGGTGGGGATAAAAGAAGGGCACCATAAAAACCGTCCCATTAGTGGTTTATAGGATCTAAGAGATTTCATCTCATCCTTTCAGGGACTTCACACACAGGTTGCCCTAGACACAAGATACAGCAGGTATTTAAAGGCTCTAGAGTCTAGACAGAGGCTTCTACAGGTTGCCCTAGACACAAGATACAACAGGTATTTAAAGGCTTTAGACAGAGGCTTCTACAGTGTGCCCAGAAAGAAGATACAATAGGTATTTAGTGGGCTCTAGACAGAGGTCTAATTGGGTATTTGATTGCCCTAGGTGGAGGCTTCACTAGGTATTTAGGGGCTCTAGACAGAGGTCTAATTGGGTATTTGATTGCCCTAGGTGGAGGCTTCACTAGGTATTTAGGGGCTCTAGACAGAGGTCTAATTGGGTATTTGATTTCCCTAGGTAGAGGCTTGAATAGGTATTAGAGGGCACTAGACAGATGCTTCAAACGGTATTTGGAGTAGACACAAGTACCTGTCGGGGTTTCTCCTAGCACCCGATTTAATAGAAATTATAATGGAAGGGAGACCCTTTGACAGTGGTGGAACTTGGAGGGCTAGGGAGTTGTCTTATTGTCTATACATGGTAGCGGCCCTTGTATTTTATTTTCTGTACTTGAACTTAGAGCAACATAGCAAAATATAATAAATTAATCTGATGAAAAATAAATCTCGTGGAAATTTAAAAAAAAGACAAAAACATCAAAAGACCAAATGATTGGTTATTATTTTATAAATCAATATATTTCAAGTCAGCAAATATATAACATCATTGGTGAGATATTCTAACAATTACATATGTATCTACAGTATATTCTGACAATGACATATATATTCTGAAAATAAGATTTGTATGTACAATATATTCTGACAATGACATATATATTCTGAAAATAAGATTTGTATGTACAGTATATTCTGACAATGACATATATATTCTGAAAATAAGATTAGTATCTACAGTATATTCTGACAATGAGTTGTGTATCTACAGTATGTTCTGACAATAACATGTGTATCTACAATATATTCTGATAATGACACGTATATCTACCCTGTATAAATAGATGTGACACTAATGATAACCTTTTAATATTAGGTTATCGTTGAACAAAAGATTTCTTTTAATCATACTCACACAGATCGAGTTACTGTTGGTTTTTTTTCCCCTCTGTAATAAACCACCGAACGTCACGTGATAGTTCTGTGCTATTTTTATCTTATTCCCCTGAAGACTTTCGGGAATAGAATTTAAGGGGGAGGGGAGGGAAATGTCAGTTACTACAGTTTATTAATCCAAAACTAGTTCATGTGCACCTGAACCCACTTTCCCTCCAACCCCCCCCCCCCCACACCTAACAAGTTCTTGATACTTTTTTACTTTCAGGAATATATCTTCACTACTTGCATAGTTCCTGCTCCACACATCCCATTCTCCACTTGCGTACCCCCCCACCCCACCCTCAAGCCCAACGTCATATTAATTAGGTTTCTTGGGGCTCGGACGCTCTTCTCCAACTTGGCTGGCCTCGATATTTCCAGGCGATAAGACACAAACTGAAGAATGTTCGCAAGACACAGGCCGACCTTTACCGGCTCTCTCCCCTCTAGTATCTGCCGTCCGTATGGCATTCTGTAGTGTCTGATGCAGGGCTCCGGTAGGACAGGCGCTTGTTTTACTATTCATATCCTGCATGCATTCTCTCTCTCTCTCTCTCTCTCTCTTTCTCTCTTTCTTTCTCTGCCTTTCTCCGAATGGCGACTGTTTATGGCTGACAAAACACTTTACAAGTGACTCTGTTGGATAATTTATGAGGGGATAGTTGTATTCAGCTGATAGACCAAACACACCCCCAGAGTCTCCTGGTAGTGAAGATCTAAGAGAGATAACTATGGTGATAGTAGGTTCTTGTAAACACCACGTGGCGGATGTTGTCCATTAAAAAACAGTTTTCGACTTCATGAAAATGAAACAAATGATTCCAGCGGATCATATTACAAGTCATATAATCTCTTCAAACTAATTATTAATGTTCCTTTTATTCACAATGTATATATATATATATATATATATATATATATATATATATATATATATATTCTTAATAAAAATTAATTGATAAAATATTCTACAAGTTTCTTAACAAGGTTTGTTTACTCAGATGTTTAATGTTAAGCTATAGCATAAAGTACAGTCGGGGCCATAGCTAAAGTGGCGCCCAGCGCGAATTACATTTTTTGACGCCCTCCTTCCAAACTGAAAAATGCGAAAACATTTAACAGCGCTCTTTCGGCGCCCCAACCTATTTACGCGCCCTGTGCGCTTGCACATCACCCAAAGCACCCTTCTTACGCCACTGAGTACAACTTTCTCACAGCACCCTTCTTACACCACTGACTACAACTTTCTCACAACACCCTTCTTACACCACTTAGTACAACTTTCTCACAGCACCCTTCTTACACCACCGAGTACAACTTTCTCACAACACCCTTCTTACACCACTGAGTACAACTTTCTTACAACACCCTTCTTACACCACCGAGTACAACTTTCTCACAACACCCTTCTTACACCACTGAGTACAACTTTCTCACAGCACCCTTCTTACGCCACTGAGTACAACTTTCTCACAGCACCCTTCTTACACCACTGAGTACAACTTTCTCACAACACCCTTCTTACACCACTGAGTACAACTTTCTCACAACACCCTTCTTACGCCACTGAGTACAACTTTCTCACAACACCCTTCTTACACCACTTAGTACAACTTTCTCACAGCACCCTTCTTACACCACCGAGTACAACTTTCTCACAACACCCTTCTTACACCACTGAGTACAACTTTCTTACAACACCCTTCTTACACCACTGAGTACAACTTTCTCACAACACCCTTCTTACACCACTGAGCACAACTTTCTCACAGCACCCTTCTTACGCCACTGAGTACAACTTTCTCACAGCACCCTTCTTACACCACTGAGTACAACTTTATTTTTTTATTATTTTAAATCTAAAGTCTGATTTGTCAAAAAATAAAATCTAATAATTGGATTCCATGATGACGTTTACACTACAAATTCCAAATTACGTTATTTACCAAGAGTTGTTGTAGCACATATTGTAGACTTACATTGCACACACTTACCAAAAGACTTGTTAAAGATGAAAGATGTCTACGTTTAAAAATCTGTTTGATGTGCAGATATTGTTGTAGTTATTGTTGGTAGCTATTGTTGTAGTTCTCGTGTGGAGTTGCTGATCTTCCATCGAGCGCCTCCCCAGGTGGCGGATAGGGGAATGCCCACCAGATATGGTAGGTACCGGGGAAATCAAATACCCGGGGCGGACCAAAATCAGCAAAACCTGTTGCCTTACAGGAAGTGGAGGGATCCACAAAGGCTAGGGAACCTTGCCCGAAATGCAAGGCAGCTATCCAGAGAGCTGAAAGGGAATCATCCCAGATGGTTGTGCGCAGGGCCAACAACCCAGCCATGGAAAAAAAAACTCGTTATAGAAACCAAAAGGAAAGACAAGCCAGAAAACACAGTCAGAGGAGAGAGCAGAGCTCCACAAAGGAGATTAATGAAGTCATGTGGGGAAATTCATCAGAATCCTACATGGCCGACTACTCTGCTCAAACCAATGAAAACAAAAGCCTTCCTAATCCAAAAGACACCATTCATACTGGGAACCTGGAATGTCCGAACTCTCTTAGAACCAGGGAGATGCGCCCAAGTTGCAAAAGAGATGTCCAGCTACAAACTACAAATACTGGGCTTAAGCGAAGTCAGGTGGAACACCTTCGGGGAAACTAGACTACAGTCAGGTGAAACAATGCTCTTCTCTGGGAAAGAAAATGAAGATGATAACCACGAAAATGGAGTGGCATTTCTGTTAAAGAAAGAGGCCTTTAATAGCCTCCTTGAATGGGAACCCGTTTCTGAAAGAATAATTAGAGCCAAGTTCCTGTCCAGGTTTAAAAACGTCCACATCATCATTAATCGGGCCGAATAAACTTCGTTTTTGGTAAAGTGAGACATGTCATGAGACAAAACGATTTTTTAATATTTTTGTTTATTAAGGTTTGTAGATATTATATTTAAATTCCCACCGTTTTCCACGAATGGGAAAATTAGTTATTTGATGATAAAAATAGATGAACGATAATATAGCTTTTGTTTTGAACAGTTTATTTAGTTAGTCATTGTTTTATAGAGGTGGGGTTTTGTTATATTTTAACTTTTCTCTTGATTCTGAAAGTTAAATAATTATTTAATTTACTATGAATGTAGTACATTTTTAAAAAAAATTTTCAGTGAGCTAGATTTCCAGTTTAGCCTTATGAGATATATGATATACCTATTGTAATCAGCTGAGAGGAAAAAGTTTTGTTGTAGCATACGCCTGATGTTAAATTATACACAAATTTTGTAGGTAGGCAGAATCATTTACTATTATTGATTAAGCTTATGCACTGAGGGAAAGAAAATATAATAGTTTAAAAGTCAATAACAATTTAGTAAGATACAACAATATTGTATCATTGAGAAATAAAAACTATTAGGTGATTGAATTTTGCAAGAATTAACTGATGGTGAAACATGGATGGATCCTCCATGATAGCAAGCTTCCCAGACCTGGCTGGATGGGCTTCATGCAAGATGTTCATAAGTCTCCCAACCACCCATCAGTTGCAGACATTCGAATGTTGCCGATTATAGATATTAACCCCAATGACATGAATTGCATTTATTCTACTCTATGCTTTGTAGCTGACCAAGCAATGAAATTGAACATAAAAACCCCATGTGTCACTTTTGATCAGCCTTTATGGTTGAAAGCTGTAGAAATTGTTACAGCCTGTAATTTGAATGTTGTGTGTCGTTTGGGGCCATTTCACACGATGATGAGCTTTATGGGAAGTTTGGGGTCACTGATGGCTGGTTCAGGACTTGCAGAAGCTTTTGAGGTCTGTTATGGCCCTAATGTGGTGTCACATATGCTAACTGGGAAGGCATTTGAAAGGGCATTAAGAGCTCATTTGTTGGTTGAATCAGCCTTGCAAACTCTATTGCTGAGAAAGATTTTTTCAGATGAAAATTTTGTGGATCATGTAAATGATATAAATAATTTGTACAGTGATGTTGTAAATGGTGTTGTTAAACATGACAGTCAAACACCAATGTGCTTAATGAAGTTATCAAGTATGATGGAGTGCTTAAAGTTGAATATAGCTAATGAGTCCAGAAACGCAAAGTATTGGATTCAGTACATGAATTATGTGAAAATATTGAAGAACTTCATTGTGGCGGAAAGGATATCAAACTGGAATCTTCACTTGGATTCTCTGTCCAAAATGCTTAATTTGTTAGCAGCAACCGGTCACATTCACTATGCTAAATCTGCTCGTTTATATTTGCAGCAAATGTCAAATTTGGAAAATAATCATCCTGACCTGTACGAAAGATTTGCTATGGAAGGTTTGCACAGTATCAGACGATCTGATCGTTTTTGGGGTGCTGTTTCAACTGATCTTGCTATTGAGCAAGTTATGATGCGCTCTATAAAAGGCAGTGGTGGGCTCACCTATGGACGCGGTATGTTTGATAGTGTTAGGATCACTTGGGTCAAGAGTATGCATTTGTGTGCAACTGTTCATTGTGCCTTGACAAAACTTTGTGATCTTGAACACAAATCAGACAACAATCCTCATAAAGAACTTGGAGTCACTAGACGTAAAAGAGATTGTGCAGACTTTTCTAAGCTGTTAGAATGGTTTCAAGACAGGAATCCATTTGATGAGTATGAGGGTCGACTATGTAGTCTTTTCTCTGGAATAGCTGCTTCAGATGGCGACAACATCACATGCGATGACGCTGAATCCGTTGGCCATAACATAATGAAGTTGATGGATAACATCCCATTTACAGAGATTACAATCAAAAAGAAGGATCGAGTTGTAACGCTATCTAGTCTGAAAACTAAACTTATTTCTTCCACAACAAAGCATATTGAAATAGACCAGTCTGTGTTGTTTGGTCGTTTGCTTTTCATTATGCAGCGACAGTTGAGCCAATCAGTGGCAGATGAAATAGCTTTCAACACTGAAATCGAAAATTGTTTTAAATATGAACTGACATCTCTGCCAAGTTCATTGTTCAGAGATGGCTTCTTGCGAAAGGGAATTAAATCACAGTTAGCAGCAGAACTGCGTGCCAAAATTGATGAATCGACAAAGTCCCCGGAAGTTAATGCTGTTGTTGTTGATGGTGGCTACTTACTTCATAAAGTTAAGTGGACAACAGGATTGACTTATGGTGATATTATTGCCACATATGTTAGTTTTATTTGTCAACATTTTGGACACAATGTAACTGTAGTTTTCGATGGTTATGAAAATGGACCAAGCATCAAAGACCATGAACACTTCAGACGTGCTCACAAATCTTGCCCAGAAGTGATTGTGGAATTAGGCAATTCTGTTGTCAGTGATCAGGCTGCTTTTTTGGCCAATGAAAAAAACAAAACTCAGTTGATACATTTGCTTGCTGACGCTTTAACAACTTCAGGTTTCTTAGTGAACCACGCATTAAGTGATGCTGATACTAGCATAGTTCATCATGCTCTACAGCTAGCTGCTAAACAATTTAAAGTTTTGGTGGTTGCCAGTGACACAGATGTGTTGGTACTGCTTATACATCATTTTCAACCAATAATGGGTGACATTTTTATGCAGTATGAGATCACTGGCAAAAGTGGTGGAAAACAGTCACAGTACCTGTTCGTGAAGCTGTACATGCTGTAGGTAGAAGTGCAGCTAACCAAGTCCTATGCTGCCATGCCATAAGTGGATGTGACACAACATCATCATTGTTCGGGAGAGGCAAAGTTACTGTGTGGCGTAAATTAACCGGTAATATTTCCACATTACCTCTGACAGAAGTAATGGGATTTGAGAACGCCACGCATGCAGATGTTTTGCAAGCCGGCTTACAGTTGCTTGCTCTAATATATGGTGGTAAGTGCACAGACAGATTAAATCATATGAGGTACTTAACTTATGTTAACTTGATGTCAACAAGTCCAACTCAACCACGTCCTGAAAGATTGCCTCCAACCGAGTGTGCAGCAAAGTATCATATCTATCGCACTCATTACCAAACTGCTGTTTGGAGATCATTAGGCACTACAAATCTTAAACCGGAGGACTGGGGTTGGAAGCTGGATAATAATAATTATGCTCCAATAGCTACTGATTTGCCTGCTGCTCCAGAAAATTTGTTGAAGGTAGTACGATGTAAATGCCGAGCAGATACAGATCGGCCGTGCTCATCTCAGCTTTGTTCTTGCCGTAAGCATGGCTTACCTTGTGTTAGCGCATGTAAAAATTGTAATGGACAAACATGTGACAATTCCAAAAGTACTGAATTTTGTGAAGACTGCTCAGATGAGGAAGATCATTCAGTTTCTCAGGTTCATCATTTGGGTGATGCAGTTCCCGATGATTGCTTGCTGTTTGATATCCCGTGGTTGGATGAGGAAGTCGTCGACTGACAATCATTTTCATAATTTTATTATATTTTGTAATTTTGTTTGTATATCTGTCATTATATGATTAAGACGTGCATTACAGACAATATTTAAAATTAATTTTGGTTCTTCATTTACTGTAACAAAACTTTAATAAAATTTACTAAAAATTCACTTTTTGGTGTTGATTTTTGCTAAATAACTTTTTTTCCCATTCATCTACACGAGTGGGATTTAAAATATACATTCCATATCATATTCTGTATCTAATAAATATAAACTTGCTTTGTCTCATGACATGTCCAGGTTTTTATAATTTCACCCGGATTACATGTGCTATGCTCCAACAAATCCTTCACACGAAGAGGACAAGGCTACCTTCTACGAACAACTGCAGTGTACAGTCGACAAAATACCCAAAAGAGACATATTGATACTCATGGGAGATATGAATGCCAAAATTGGAAACAATAACAAGGGAAAAGAAAAGACAATGGGCATGCATGGAATGGGCAACCTAAATGAAAATGGAGAGTTGTTCACCAACTTCTGTACCAACAACGAACTGGTTATAGGTGGCAGCATTTTCCCACACAAAAACTGTCACAAGGCAACATGGATCTCACCAGACCAACAAACAGAGAATCAAATCGACCACATTGCGATACGTCGTACATGGAGGAGTACATTACAAGATGTAAGAGCCAAAAGAGGAGCAGACATTGGATCGGACCACCACCTGGTTGTAGCCAAGCTCAAAATAAAACTAGCCAAACAAAGGAGAAAAGCCAGTGGGAGAATAAGATTTGACTTAGAAAAACTTCAGCAAGAACAAAAGAGAAATGAATTTCAAGTCACACTCCAAAACAGATTTTCTGCCCTACAACCAGATGACACAAAGGATGACATAGACAAAACCTGGAACAACTTCAAAGACACCATCATAAGGACATGCAAAGAAATATTAAGTCCAACACATGAAAACAAAAAGCACTGGATAAAAGAAGAGACATGGAAAAAAATCGAAGACAGGAAACGGGCAAAACAAATGGTAAACCAAGCAAAAACAAGGAGGCATAAACAGCTCACCCAACAAGAATACAACACAACCTCAAAAGCAGTCTCAAAAATGCTCAGAAAGGATAAAAGAACCTTCTACAATAGAATGGCAGAACGAGCAGAAGAGGCAGCAGGGAAAAATAACATGAAACAGCTGTACAAAATCACAAAAATCCTGAGTGGCAAGAAATCAAATTATCACGTACCAGTACGAGACAAACAAGGCAAGCTCCTCTCTTCCATTGATGATCAACTTAAGAGATGGAAAGAATATTTCCAGGAAATGCTGAACAGACCAACCCCTCTGAATCCACCTGTCCTTATTACAGGTAAAACACTGAATATAAACATAGAAGAGATATCCAAAGAAAAAATATGGAAGGCACTACGCCAAATGACGACAGGTAAAGCACCAGGCACCGACAATATACCACCCGAAGTCCTAAAAGAAGGAGGAACTGGAATTGTTAACCAACTTCATAATATATTTAATAAAATTTGGTCAACCGAAACTCCTCCTGCAGAATGGAAAAAAGGCATACTGATCAAGATCCCAAAGAAAGGAGATCTATCACAATGTGATAAATGGCGAGGAATCACCCTACTCTCGGTGCCAAGCAAAGTATTTAGCAGAATACTACTCACCAGAATAAAAGAAGCTTGCGACAGCCTCCTAAGAGAGGAACAGGCTGGGTTCAGAAGAGGAAGGTCATGCATTGACCAGATTGCCACTCTACGTATCATCATTGAACAAACTATTGAATGGCAATGCCCTCTCTATGTCACATTTGTAGACTTTGAAAAGGCCTTCGATAGTATTGACAGAGAGACAATGTGGACAATCATGAGGCACTATGGTATACCAACCAAGATAATAACCATCATTAAAAACCTCT
The DNA here is from genome assembly GCA_021962125.1 of Bulinus truncatus. Taxonomy (NCBI): domain Eukaryota; kingdom Metazoa; phylum Mollusca; class Gastropoda; family Planorbidae; genus Bulinus; species Bulinus truncatus. The sequence goes on along the minus strand of JAGDYQ010000025.1, from coordinate 2,427,121 downwards.
ACTTAAACTTCACATGCCAAGTAGTACACAATGGTAGAGTATCAGAGGAATTCAGCATTACAACTGGAGTCAAGCAGGGATGCCTCCTTTCACCACTTCTGTTTCTTCTGGTTCTAGACTGGGTAACCAGAGAGGCTTATGCTGACTCTGGTAAAGGAATCCAGTGGAACCTGGTGAAGAGGCTAGAAGACTTAGAGTTCGCAGACGACCTGGCCATACTGTCCCACAAATTACAAGACATGCAAGAGAAAGTCTCAGCCCTGGATAGTACTGGACAGAGAGTTGGTCTCAAGATAAACCAGCAAAAAACAAAGATTCTAAAAATCAACCAACAACAAGATGGCACAATAGAAGTAGGGAATCAAAGTCTACAACAGGTAGAAAACTTTGTATACCTAGGGAGTGTGGTCAGTATAACAGGAGGAACAGACGAAGACATAGAACGTAGAATAAACCTGGCACGCCAAGCATTCGCTAATCTAAAAGCCGTCTGGAGATCCACATACATTTCTTCTAAAACCAAATTAAGAATCTTTAACACCAATGTGAAATCTGTCCTACTCTATGGGTCTGAAACTTGGAAAACAACAGAGACAACCAGTAATCGACTACAGACCTTCATCAACAGATGTCTAAGGAACATAATGAAAGTAAAGTGGTATGACAAGTTAGAGAACACCAAATTGTGGGAGAAGTGTGGACAGAGATCCATTGTGCAACAAATTCTAGAGAGAAAGTGGAAATGGATTGGACACACTCTTAGAAAAGATACAAACAACAGAACCAGGCAGGCCTTAGACTGGAATCCTCAAGGCAAACGTCACAGAGGAAGACCCAAGCGCACATGGAGACGCAGTATACTAGATGAGACCGGGCGATCAGGGAAGAGCTGGGAAGAGCTTAAAAAACTTGCTAGAGATCGTGACAAGTGGCGAGCTTTCACAGAGGCCCTATGTTCCACAAGGAACTAAAAGGAAACATGATGATGATGATGATTGTTGTAGTTATTGGTGGTAGCTATTGTTGTAGTTATTGTTGGTAGCTATTGTTGTAGTTATTGGTGGTAGCTATTGTTGTAGTTATTGTTGGTAGCTATTGTTGTAGTTATTGTTGGTAGCTATTGTTGTAGTTATTGTTGGTAGCTATTGTTGTAGTTATTGTTGGTAGCTATTGTTGTAGTTATTGTTGGTAGCTATTGTTGTAGTTATTGTTGGTAGCTATTGTTGTAGATATTGTAACGCCCAGTAGTGAGGTAGGCTCCATCAACAAGCTCCTCTTTGACCCAGAAGGACCATTTTGATTGATTCTGACACAAGTACACATAAGGTGAGTGGCGCCAGAAATGGACTTCAATAATGGCGCCCCATGTGCATGTCAAAAAGTTCTCGATAAATTGCATATGCGGACACCGGATGTGGCATGTTGACCTAATTATTACTCTTCAATAAACGGAAGTAACTGTAATACCACTCTTTATTTCTCTCACTTGCATAAATGTGATTTTGAATCTACAAATTTAAAGGTGTCACAATTTATTTATATTGACAGGGATTACTTTATACAGGTTCTTGTAGAATACGCGGACATTAGATTTATTTGTAATATTTATGTAACTGACAAAATAAACTTTGCCAGATTCATTACATTTTTTTTTCGTGTATATTCCCATTTCCAAATGTCACACCTGCCCTGAACCCATTGTAACATAGTGACTGTACTTGAGTTGACCCGGTCTTTGTATGATCTTGGGTAGCAATCAGTTGTGATAAACTTATCCTAGTGTCTGTAGCCAGACGCCAGCCAATTAAACTGATCGTGGTTGTGAACAACATCGTACACTGACAAAAGAATGTCTGGGATTGGTCGAGACTCATTTTTTTTTTACAATGTATACTCTTGTCTGATACTAATGAAGGCAAAAAGAAAAAAAAAAGTAATCGATAAAGATTGTTGTATGCGATAACCAACTTATGGACCAGCATGTACTTGTTTACTTAGCAGGATGTGACGGTCGGATTAAATACTGTATTGAGTATAAAATAAATGTATTTAACTGCAGTACTATAATATATATTGTATAAATTACATTGATTCCTCTTTAAATATAACAACGTGTTTGATAGTGCTATAAAACGTTTGTAATGTTACTGTCCTCTAATTTTTTTCTTCTAAACTGATCATCAGCCCACTTATCGGGTCTTTGATTTAACTGAGCTAAATCCGTTAAAAAAACTCTGATTTTATTGTAAAAGTTTGACTATACATATGACAGAGAAGTTCTTGGATAATGGTTGGGAGTGGGGGGGGGGGGAGAGCTATGGAGAGACTTTCAGAAATATTGTTCGACCATGGATGAAATTAATTACTGGGGCACTGAAATCTTTAGATTTGATAATAATTCGTACTGCCATGGAGCCCCCTTTGATATTGGGGCCATAGGCATCGTTCGCTTTATCCATAATTAGGGCCTGCTATGTCTGCTGCGTGTTGTTCTGAGATAATTTTTTGTTAAAAATTTTGAGCCTCTCTCATCCTACAATAGCAACTACAGTGGATTCCGTTTAATTGGGACATATCGGGACCGAGGATTTTTGTCCCAATTAAGCGGCTGTCCCAATTAAACATACAAATTTACTATTGGCTCCTTGGTTTGGTTTCTTTGAGATTTGTCCCAAATAAGCGGCTATCCCAATTAAGCGGTGTCCCGATTAAGCGGAATCCACTGTATATAGCTTAGCAATGAAGTGAAACTTAAACCTAGTAGAAACAGTAGAACATGTTTCGTTGTATATTAAAAACTTGCAGTTAGATTTAGTTGGTTATTTATTTGGTCAACATGTTTAATGAAGGCACAGCAGGAATTAAAAAAAAAAAGATATTACTAAATTCAAACAAGACAGTTGACTAAAACAAATATAATGGTATAGACAGGGGGGGGGGGTTAGGTTGTGAGGTCAGTTCTGTAGCCGATGAAATCAAGTGGCAATGATCAAGACGAGACAAGAAGGGGTAACAATTAAATTAAAAGGGGAGATAACTTACAATAGATGGAATCAAACTCAACTCGAGACAAAGAATAACACAGTTACGATCCCTGATTACCTTATAGAATCAAGGTCAATAAAACATTTTCTCTTAAGATAAGCCCCGGGAAGACTTAGACATAAAACGCGTGAATGAAAATTATAAACCTATCAGATGTGCACGTTAGAAGTTTAAAACTAAAACACCCTCCGCCTGATTGGTTGCGAAGACCATCAGTGGCGCTAGCAGAAGTCTACAGAAAGGGGAAAGTAATAGTTCATGAAGAAAATATCTCATTGTAAAAAACTATATATTTTTCATCTCAACAGTTAATGTATCAAAAATTTAGTTTCAGCTCCTCTGGTTTAGAAAAAAGTAATACATGTATGCCCAATTATCAAGTTATCATAGGGCGGTTGGTGGAATGTTTGAACAGTTTAGCTATTTTAGGTTATTGAAGTGCAAAAAGTTTGCCTGATAATATGTATTATTTATTTATATTTAAATATACATATCCAACATTTACAAAGAACACGTACCGTAATATAGAACATTCACCGTAAAATAGAACATCTACCATATAGATAATATATAATAGATAATACAAAATAGAAAGAAAGAATCGGTTTTAAGTCAACAAAGTTAAGTTTAACACCAAGTCTACACAACATTAATAAATCAAAGATTGCACATGAAACCTATTACATGTGGACACAATTTGTTTTAAATATCAAAGCACGCGCTAACTATGACTATCACTCTTCCCATGTACAAAACCGTGAGCTCTGGTCGTTTGAAATATGTAAGTCACATTATATATCAAATGTCAGTATCGAGATAAGCGCTTGTCACTTTTAAGTTATACTCAGTAGCAGGACCCCAACTGTTTCAACCCGGTCAGCTCAACCACAATATTATCATTCTTTCTGGATTTGAGAAATGCTGAATCGGAGATGGAAAAAAGCTTTATTTTGGTCGGGGGTTCTATGTGGTTGAGACATACAAATTATGTGGTTGAGACATACAAATTATGTGGGTGAGACATACTAATTATGTGGATGTGACATACAAATTAAGTGGGTGAGTTATACTAATTATGTGGGTGAGATATACAAATTATGTGGGTGAGATATACAAATTATGTGGGTGAGATATACAAATCATGTGGGTGAGACATACAAATTATGTGGGTGAGACATACAAATTATGTGGGTGAGACATACAAATTATGTGGTTGTGACAGACAAATTATGTCGGTGAAACATAAATTATTTGGGTGAGACATACAAAATATGTGGGTGAGCCATACTGATTCTTTGGGCGAGACATTTTAATCATGTTAGAACGGGCATGCAATTTTTAAAATTAGAAATACTATATCAACCCAGGAACCACACAATAAATTTTATCATACAGAAAATGCATCGCTATTTAAACAGTCATATAAGTATTAAGATATACTAAGAAAAATTGTTTCTAAATTCTAAATACAAAATTTGATAATAAAAATGTAACATTGAAATAGATGGAATTCTATGTCTCTACACGACTGTCCTGTCACTGCAAACATGCGGATTGTCCTGATACTGTAAACATCCTGATTGTCCGGTTACTGTAAGCATCCTTATTGTCCTGATACTGTAAGCATGCTAACTGTTTGTTTTCTCCGGAAATATTTAGTTCAGAGGTTCCCAACAATTGAGCCCCACGGCGTCAGTAAGCTGCATATGATTTTACGGACCATGGGAATCAACACAATGAAAGCTATACTATTTGTGCTAAGTTTAAGCTCACATTGACCTAATTAAATTGTCATTCTAAAAATAGATGGCGGCCGACCACGTGCTACACAAGGAGTTTCCGGTCAATGACGACACACGATCATTCGTGTAGGGCAGTGGTCGGCAAACTTATCAACCAAAGAGCCAAATATGAACATTACAGCAATTGAAAAAAAATTGGGAGCCAAATTTGCTTGTTTAGTAAACCTTTATTACACTAAATAAGTAGTGCACTAAATAAGTTGTATACGAAATAAAAATAAATGCCAGAGCCGCATTTAAGGAGCCAAAGAGCCACATGCGGCTCCGGAGCCGCACTTTGCCGACCACTGGTGTAGGGCATTAAGGGGTAGGAATTTAAATACGTTGTTTATAAAAAAAAGGTTTTATAAATATATAAATGGGTTAATCAATAAATAGGTTATTGCGATTGTATGTGAAATATGACAATATTAAACTGGAGGGGGTCTGGTGACATCTATAAATATAAGCATGAGTTGGGTAGCGAGGGAAGGGTTGTGTAGCGAGGGAAGGGTTGTGTAGAGAGGGAAGGGTGGTGTAGCGAGGGAAGGGTTGTGTAGCGAGGGTAGGGTTGTGTAGCGAGGGAAGGTTGTGTAGCGAGGGAAGTGTTGTGTAGCGAGGGAAGGTTGTGCAGCGAGGGAAGGTTGTGTAGCGAGGGAAGGGTGGGTAGCGAGGGAAGGGTGGTGAAGCGAGGGAAGGGTTGTGTAGCGAGGGAAGGGTGGTGTATCGAGGGAAGGGTTGTGTAGCGAGGGATGGGTGGTGTAGCGAGGGAAGGGTGGTGTAGCGAGGGAAGGGTTGTGTAGCGAGGGAAGGCTTGTGTAGCGAGGGAAGGGTTGTGTAGCGAGGGAAGGGTTGTGATGCCACACAGGGCGCCGTACTAAAACTGGAGCTTTGTATCATAGCCTGTGAAATCCCTATACAGGCCAATGAAAATAAAACCTAATCTGTGGCGAGAAACACAGCTTATATTTTATATATATTTAACATCTAATCTGTGGCGAGAAACACAGTTTATATTTGGTATATATCTAACATCTAATCTGTGGTGAGAAACAAAGTTTATATTTTATATATATCTAACATCTAATCTGTGGTGAGAAACAAAGAAGGTGTACTCATAATCTCGTGTAACAATCAGTTCTAGCAGTAAAAAAAAAACAAGCAAAAATTAAGCCTGTAAAATCAGGACGTCTAAGAGCCCCTTTGTTTAGCTTATAATCTATATATAATATATAAGCCCCTTAGGGACCCTGAAGCACGGCAGTTAAAGGTCCTATCGCGAAATGAACTTTTGATGTACACATGGCAGGCCAAGACCTACAAAATGATATATACATCATGGGTCTAGGACTTATGGTTGCTGAGATCTAGAGCGCTCCTTTGTTAATATAACTTATATAGTAAAAAACGGTACTTAATAAGCCCCCTTTTTCGGCCCTCAGAGGTCAGATCGCGAAATGGACTTTTGATGCACACATGGCAGGCCAAGACCTACAAAATGATATATACATCATGGGTCTAGGACTTATGGTTGCTGAGATCTAGAGCGCTCCTTTGTTAATATAACTTATATAGTAAAAAACGGTACTTAATAAGCCCCCTTTTTCGGCCCTCAGAGGTCAGATCGCGAAATGGACTTTTGATGCACACATGGCAGGCCAAGACCTACAAAATGATATATACATCATGGGTCTAGGACTTATGGTTGCTGAGATCTAGGGTGATGACGGACAGACTGACAGACAGACAGACAACACGGGGACAATAGAGCATTTTTTTTCGAAAATGCTCTAAAAAACAACAACAAATCAAATAACATTAATCTACAGACAGGTACGTACCCCGCCCACCCCTTTATTAGAAAGATATCTTTATAATGTTATCTTTATCTAACAGATGGAAATATTTTGTGATATGTCCAGAGACAGGAAGCTCTTGGAGATAAATGTGACATGTGCAGAGTATTACGACTGATGTACGGGGGTGAAGGGTTATGTATGTATGTATGTATGTATGTATGTATGTATGTATGTATGTATGTATTTATATATGTATGTATGTATGTATGTATGTATGTATGTATGTATGTATGTATGTATGTGTGTGTGTGTATACAAGAATTATACATCAAAGGCTATGATTAAATAAAAAATTAATTTTGTGTGCTGGAATATGTATACAGTATTTATAATCTGGTATTTGCATACTAAATTATTATTATATAAAACAGCTCCTTTACGAAATCTACAAGTTATATAACTAAAAAAAAAAAAGAACATTAAATTCTTGCCACATTTATTTTTATAAGAATGTTTTGAATCGTATTTCTATCAATTAAATTTCTTTAAAAAAAAAAACAATTGAATTCAGTGAACTCTACAAGATCTAATCTAACCAGCCAAACTCATATATAATAATATACAAACTCATATATAATAATATACAAACTCATATATAATAATATAGAAACTCATATATTTTGTTGTCTGAGAGTGGTTTTTTTTTTGTCAAATTTTGTTGAACGGTTTATTTGTTTAAATAGAATGAACATTTTTTACCATACAGCCAAGGGGGGGGGGCACTGGGGGGGCCGTGCCCCCCGCTAGGAGTAGAGTGCCCCCCCCCCCCGCTTAAAAAAGGAAAAAATAAAAAAAGTAATTAAAATGAGAAAAACTGCCCCCTTGCTGGGTATTGGTGCCCCCTGCTTACTTTGACCTGGCTACGGGCCTGCATACAGCCAGGATAAAAGAGGGACTGAAAGTTAAAATAAGAAAATGTCATAATTTGTTTTTTCTTGAGTATTCAATAAAAAACAACAATAATTATAAATAAAGTAAAATGGAACACCGAATCTTGAGTTTAGAATGTCTGCAGGTAAATCAGGTCGTTCGGGACTGAAGGCGGCACCAGACTGGGGTAGTGGGGGGGGGAACTGGGAAACATCTATAAATGTAAGTAGGAGTGGTGTAGTATACTTGGGAGCTAAAACAACTTTGTTAATGGTTTTAGTAAGACTTTTCATAACTGGAAGTATGGAATGGGTTCCAAAAATATTACAGAGGGCGCTACAATTGCTAGCTACGACTCTGGTATGCCGCATGAAATGTGTAAATATTTTTAATGATATAAAATCTATAAAACACAAAAAGTAAAACAAGTAACAAATTGTTGCATTAAAACTTTTAAAGGGAGGCTACTCACAAAAAAAAACTATAAATTAAATATTGTAAAAAAAATGTAGCCGTATTTTAGAGTTTAAAATGGATAAAAAAATTACTTTTATAAATAATTTATAATAAACAGTTTTTTAATTTTATTTACGAAAAAATTACTTAAAACTAAACTAGCTTGGTATGTCTTTGTGTAAAATGCTAGCACCATATAAATTTCGTTATAAAATAATATAACAAATTAAAACACATCTTTTAAGCGCAAATATGGGTAGCCCACGGTGATAGTCAATACTGAGCTGAATATTTAGCTCAGATTGGCTCCCTTTAAGATACGAAGTGAATGTAATTCAATAAATTTGTAATGATTGAGTTAGAACCTCAAATACTTAACACTGAATAATATAATGTAAACCTTGTTTTTTAAAAGTACGAGAAGTCATAAAATGTCAACACTTCATAGGACACCTTCCCCTTTTGTACATCATCGAAACCATCAGTTCGCTCCCTGCAGTCTGTTTCTTTTTCTGTAGCTTTAACACATAACCTATCCTGTAACAATTTCACGCATATCCGACAAAGTCTTGTGCTAAACAGATTCAAGGCTCGCACTACTACTCTTTACTCATATGAATTGGACACACCCGTCTTAGCATTATTTGAAGTGAGAGATTCAACACTTTAGTTTTCAAAGTTTATTTTGGTAGTTACTAGACAATCTCAAAGAATGCGACACTAGTAAACGGTATAAACTCACACAGATGTTGACTATACAAGTGAAACTCTCTTGAGACCAGGGCATGGGAGAAAAGAGCATACATTATACAAATCTCGGCCAGAAGTAGCCGCTAATATCTATCTATCAAATAGCCGCTAATATCTATCTATCAAATCTATCTATCTATCTATCTATCTATCTATCTATCTATCTATCTATCTATCTATCTATCTATCTATCTATCTATCTATCTATCTATCTATCTATCTAAGCACATACAGAGAGAGGGAGACTGAGATGTAGAGGCCCCCAAAAGATCTCACCAAAAAACAACACCAGGTGTCGATTCTAGTCATAACAATCTATCGCTGACAAATGGCTGGGCGTGGACTCATTAAAATGACTATTGAAATGTTACATCCATAAACCCATATAAAAACATGTCAACACGTATTGTGATCAGTTCGTATTTATTAATCGATAGTTATAAAAGAAATCAGCTGGAGATTAGGGCAGAGCTCAAGTTGTACTTGGCATGTCAACACCACTCCCTACCCTGGGGGGGGGGGGGGAGGGGGGTATGCGAACGGGCACTAACAGGTCTAAAACCAAACAACAACAAACAAAAAAAAACCAGAATCCAGAAAATTATATAAATCAACCTGGAAACATACACACATTTGGCTACAGTCCAGAAAATAAATGAATTTAATTAAAAAAAAGTAAAATAAAATTCTTAACAAAGTCAAGCAGAATTAAATGAAACTAGACTAACAAACATTGTAACCTATTTAATGAGTGTGGCAGTAACATCAACTGTTCCAGAGACATTGGCCTGAGAGCCAGTGGCGTCACTAAGGTGGTGCGGGCCGCAACTTGTGACACCATTTTAGGGGTACACCAAGATGAACAGTTGTAAATTTCATAGAAAAAAGAACTCGGTATAGTTGATTTTATAACTGATCGTAGATAAAAACATGAGAAGTAGCACAGGGTGCAAACATGCAGAGCAGTAACACAGGGTGTCACCATGCCGAGCAGTAGCACAGGGTGTCACCATGCAGAGCAGTAGCCTAGGGTTCTATCATATAGAGCAGTAGCACAGGGTGTCACCATGCCGAGCATTAGCACAGGGTGTCACCATGCAGAGCAGTAGCACAGGGTGTCACCATGCAGAGCAGTAGCACAGGGTTCTATCATATAGAGCAGTAGCACAGGGTGTCACCATGCAGAGCAGTAGCACAGGGTTCTATCATATAGAGCAGTAGCACAGGGTGCACACATGCAGAAGTAGCACAGGGTGTCACCATGCCGAGCAGTAGCACAGGGTGTCACCAATCAGAGCAGTAGCACAGGGTTCTATCATATAGAGCAGTAACACAGGGTGTCACCATGCAGAGCAGTAGCACAGGGTTCCACCATACACAGCGTGTGGACCTTAGGTAAATGAATACAATTTAAAGCTGCTCGGATCAATCTGGAGTTATTTGTAAACGCGCTAATTAAAAAAGGGACGCATGTAGTCACGTGGTTCCATGATATTGGAGACGTAGTTTACAAACTCAGTTTAATGAAGGTAATATACAACTTTCTGAAATGTAGTCAATAATACTATCTTTTTATCGCTAAAAGATTTTTAAGTGAATTCTCTAAGGTCTAGTGCAGTGCTTCTCAAAGTGGTGGGCCGCGGCCCCTTAGGGGGCCGTGGACTGTCCGGGGGGGGGCCGTGGAATTTCGAAAAATTATAAATTATAGATAGATAGATAGATAGGGGGGCCGCGTCATATTGATTGGCGTTCCAAGGGAGCCGTGACTTCAAAAAGTTTGAGAAGCACTGGTCTAGTGCATTAAAATTCGAAATAGGTTCCATTGGTCATGTGGAAGTCTTGATGGAGGGTTGTCAACCTAATTTTTCGTACCAGGTGACTCCAACCATAGTGACGCCACTGCTCAGAGGATGAAGGTACAAATTAAATCAACTTTGGGGCTACTAACTGTCCTGAAAAAACGTGATGTAGATGAAGCTACAATATCAATATCTACCACCGTAATGTCATATGTAATTACATGTATAATTGTATATATATATATATATATATATATATATATATATATATATATATATATATATATATTTGCTATATATGTCAATGAAGAAATTCGTCACCTATACAGTGCCTCAATTAGCTGTCATCAAATTACCTGTAAGTGGATCAACACAAAAGACATTGACATGTCTCGTCCTGTCGTGATACACCAGGCAGACTCACATACACTGTGATCTGTTCGTTTTCACGCTTCGACGACTAAATATTTATCTGGGGACTTAGCAAGTACTTATTAAATCAAATTAAAAGAAAAAAAAATATAGGAGACGAAGCTTGATAGCAAATCGGTTTGATGGATTTGTCCATAAAATTGGAGCTATCGATAGATAAACTGTTTAATACATGGAGTTGGCAGATCATTTTAAACCAATTTAAAACATGGACAAAATAATGTAAGAGTATGGCTCACTTAACAAAAAAAAAACGTTGTTATACACAACTACAACTTTCCGTGTTCTGTTAGGCCTACGTCGTTGTTATAGACAACTACAACTTTCCGTGTTCTATTAGGCCTACGTCGTTGTTACAGACAACTACAACTTTCCGTGTTCTATTAGGCCTACGTCGTTGTTATAGACAACTACAACTTTCCGTGTTCTATTAGGCCTACGTCGTTGTTACAGACAACTACAACTTTCCGTGTTCTATTAGGCCTACGTCGTTGTTATAGACAACTACAACTTTCCGTGTTCTATTAGGCCTACGTCGTTGTTACAGACAACTACAACTTTCCGTGTTCTATTAGGCCTACGTCGTTGTTATAGACAACTACAACTTTCCGTGTTGTATTAGGCCTACGTCGTTGTTATACACAACTACAACTTTCCGTGTTGTATTAGGCCTACGTCGTTGTTATACACAACTACAACTTTCCGTGTTCTATTAGGCCTACGTCGTTGTTATAGACAACTACAACTTTCCGTGTTCTATTAGGCCTACGTCGTTGTTATAGACAACTACAACTTTCCGTGTTCTATTAGGCCTACGTCGTTGTTACAGACAACTACAACTTTCCGTGTTCTATTAGGCCTACGTCGTTGTTATACACAACTACAACTTTCCGTGTTCTATTAGGCCTACGTCGTTGTTACAGACAACTACAACTTTCCGTGTTCTATTAGGCCTACGTCGTTGTTATAGACAACTACAACTTTCCGTGTTCTATTAGGCCTACGTCGTTGTTACAGACAACTACAACTTTCCGTGTTCTATTAGGCCTACGTCGTTGTTATAGACAACTACAACTTTCCGTGTTGTATTAGGCCTACGTCGTTGTTATACACAACTACAACTTTCCGTGTTGTATTAGGCCTACGTCGTTGTTATACACAACTACAACTTTCCGTGTTCTATTAGGCCTACGTCGTTGTTATAGACAACTACAACTTTCCGTGTTCTATTAGGCCTACGTCGTTGTTATAGACAACTACAACTTTCCGTGTTCTATTAGGCCTACGTCGTTGTTACAGACAACTACAACTTTCCGTGTTCTATTAGGCCTACGTCGTTGTTATACACAACTACAACTTTCCGTGTTCTATTAGGCCTACGTCGTTGTTACAGACAACTACAACTTTCCGTGTTCTATTAGGCCTACGTCGTTGTTATAGACAACTACAACTTTCCGTGTTCTATTAGGCCTACGTCGTTGTTATAGACAACTACAACTTTCCGTGTTCTATTAGGCCTACGTGCTTCTTTTCCCTCGCACAACATGTAATAACACTACGTTTATTTGTATAATGGGGTTGCTATGAATGCTGTGTTATTTCACCATGCACTTGTTCTATATATTATTTGGCCTATGTTTGCTCTAGTTCAATTGATTCGATTGTTTTCATCGGTTTATTGCGACGTAAGTTATCCATGTTCATTAATGTCAGAAGGGATAAAAATGTTTTTTATTTGTGTTCTTTGAGAAGTCAAATCGAATTTCTTAAATGATTATCAGGATATCCCCCCCCCCATTCTGAACATTTTTTTAAGGATGAGAATAAATGGAATATTTACACTGGAGGTTGTTTCCATATCTGGACCGATAAAAAAAAATATAAACTTAATTACAGACACAATTTCTTATACTTGGTTTTATATATATATATATATATATATATATATATATATATATATATATATATATATAAACTGGCAACATATAATGACATATGTTTGTAAATACCTTCTAAGATAGGCATGGGAACAAAGTCTGTCACATATCTACTTACCTTGTCATTTTCCATTACTGACATTTCCAGTTGTTATGGTTCGCTGTTTGCAATTATGTGTTCTGTTTGGAAGACGATGTCGCCTTGAAAAATGTACAAGACGAGAAATTTGATCGAGAAGGATTAAACCTTGTCTGAAATGTCGATCTATTTTAATAAGTAGTTTGTCTAGTCAACCATATCAGATTAGATGTGTCATAAAAACCAATCCATTCCTATTAAATTCCTATTCTTATTTATTCAAAAATTATTCGAAGGTTATGCATAGTTTACGGTTTAAGTTGTTAAAAGTAGTGTTATTTTATCTTTCTATCTATCTATCTATCTATCTATCTATCTATCTATCTATCTATCTATCTATCTATCTATCTATCTATCTATCTATCTATCTATCTATCTATCTATCTATCTATCTATCTATCTATCTATCTATCTATCTATCTATCTATCTATCTATCTATCTGTCTGTCTGTCTGTCTGTCTGTCTGTCTGTCTGTCTGTCTGTCTGTCTGTCTATCTATCTATCTATCTATCTATCTATCTATCTATCTATCTATCTATCTATCTATCTATCTGTCTGTCTGTCTCTCTGTCTATCTATCTATCTATCTATCTATCTATCTATCTATCTATCTATCTATCTATCTATCTATCTATCTATCTATCTATCTATCTATCTATGTATCTATCTATCTATCTATCTATCTATCTATCTATCTATCTATCTATCTATCTATCTATCTATCTATCTATCTATCTATCTATCTGTCTGTCTGTCTGTCTGTCTGTCTCTATATCTGTCTGTCTATCTATCTATCTATCTATCTATCTATCTATCTATCTATCTATCTATCTATCTATCTATCTATCTATCTATCTATCTATCTATCTGTCTGTCTGTCTGTCTGTCTGTCTCTATATCTGTCTGTCTATCTATCTATCTATCTATCTATCTATCTATCTATCTATCTATCTATCTGACCAAATAAGAGTCCTAAATTAGGCCCTAAATCAGGGGACTCCTGGCCAGTCTAGTTTGCCTATCACTAAGAACGTATCTGTGACATACAATTAGACACAGACACACACAATCAAACAAACAAATGCACAAACAAACACAGAAATAAACATACAAAGTTCTAACAAATTGTGGATTATGAAAAGATTTTAAGCGGATGACTTTCTCTTTCTCTCCCCCCCCCCACCCCCACACACAGACTCCCCCCCTTTACAGAATTAGTGTGTTTACTGTTCTTTTTCACTTTTCAGCACTCGTTTATTTACACAATACTTTTGGTTTTGAAATATTTGGCTATTTACACAATATTTTTTATTGAGGAAATTTAATAAATTAATAGACGCTTGGATCCCGTATACCAGCCCGTTTTATCTGCCGCGGTATTAATCAAGTGCATGAATTAAAACTAAACCTTCAGATCACAGATAACTCAAGTGCCGCAGACGTGGCTGACTCTATCTACCTGAGATTTAACGTCTTCAACTTCCTACATGTTTAATTCCTTCATAAAGAGACACAAATAAAAAATAAATGCGAAACCTTTTTTTTTCTGTAACATCGTCTGCTGTGAGGAAAATATTCATTTGGTTTTTTTTTTGCTTCCCCAATAGTAGTATTCTTCTAGTCACTTCATGTTTAAAGAAAACTCTGTTTTTGATTATATGTTGCTTTCATTTTTTTTTACATTTTGCTCCAATGTCTGATGTATCTCACTTTGATTTATGTGTTCATAAAATAATTGAATGATTTGTTCCATGGATTAGTTGAATTAGTAGAAAAAGTATTTTTAACTTAAAGTCTATTAACGAAAGTAAACACCTCGAATGCACTCAATCTATTTTTTGTATACCCTTGACCAATGGACAAATCAACAAATATATATATACTAGCTGTACCCTGCAAAACATTTGCATAGAGTTATATCCCCTTAGGCTTGATCGGTAGGCTAGGTTATTTTTTGGTTTCGGGCAGATCCGATTTTTTTCATGGTTATATTTTAAACTGGAATACTGTTGTATTAATTCTTTACTTTCGATTTAACGCACACTGGAAATGAGTGTTATTATATATGATGGACGTATAGGCATATTATAATAATCTGTGGTGGCGCCCATCATCTCTCCAAGCCAGCGGCGTATATTCAATCACGTACCCATTGCATGTGAGTCGAGTTTATCTTCGACTTTGCTATCCAGCCGCCTATTCGTCAAACATTTTCCTGACTACAAAAGTCCCCTAAGTATAGAAATAAAGTGGAACCAATACTATGTGATGTACAATTTTGTTATTATTAAACTATTAAACTGCTAGGGATTTTTATAACTTTTTTATGACCATGAATTAACTCATACAACCTCATCGTTTCAAACCAAAGGCCCGTGTCTAAATATCGTTATGTCGTCCAAGGTCAGCCTGAGTGTCTTGGAATTAGCTTCAACGAATTTGTGCCCCTTAAAGTGGAAGGTGGCAAGGGGCCGCAATAACCAGAGATAGCCAGAGGCTGTAGATTGGAAGGGGACAGGGAGGGAAGGCTTCAATAATCAGAGACATCCAGAGGCTGTAGATTGGAAGGACAGGGAGCGAAGGCTTCAATAATCAGAGACATCCAGAGGCTGTAGATTGGAAGGACAGGGAGCGAAGGCTTCAATAATCAGAGACATCCAGAGGCTGTAGATTGGAAGGACAGGGAGCGAAGGCTTCAATAATCAGAGACATCCAGAGGCTGTAGATTGGAAGGACAGGGAGCGAAGGCTTCAATAATCAGAGACATCCAGAGGATGTAATTTTCCACCTGACGGCCACATTTTACGTTTTTTCGAAGCCGCCTTTTACCTTTCGTACCACCACAGGTTGTGCGCCTCTGTCATTTATATCACTGCCCTGTATTTAGTGGTGCTTTATTGAATTTATTCTTAATGTGACATTCAGGCAAAAGTATAGGAAGGGTTGTGCGGCTTTTTGCTACCTCATAGGGTGCCAAACTAGAAGGGGCGCTAAAAGAGTTATCTTTCACCCCTCCCATCCCCCCTCCCCAGCGTTAGATGTTTGATCTGGCTCGCAGTACACCCCCACACTCCCCTCAGGTCTTCAATAACATTTACATTCTAACCAGCTGCACAACAGCTTTGAATGGTTGAAAATTAATAAGTAGACATCTAGGGCTAAAGACAAAGATTAAAAAATTGATGCTTCCAACTTATTTGTAAAGAAAGAAACAGACTTGTGAGGACACTACCATTTGAAGGACATAAAATCGTGCACTAAATTAAAACCGAAAAAAGTTTAATTAGAAATTTTTATTGTTAACGTTTTCGCTTATTAAAGATCAGGAAAGGGGGGGTGTCGGAGGCACGGGGCGCCTCAATAGCTAGCTACGGCTCAACATTGCGGCAAAAAATAACGAAGAATTCTGTCAATAATATATATATATATAAGTGATTTGGCCTCTGTGTTAAATCGAAAGTAAAGAATTAATACAACAGTATTCCAGTTTAAAAATACAATCATGAAAAAAATCGGATCTGCCCGAAACCAAAAAAATAACCTAGCCTACCGATCAATTCTAAGGGGATATAACTCTATGCAAAGGTTTTTGCAGGGTACAGATAGTATTTACATAATACAGTATCGATTGTGATATTTAATAATCGTGAAGATTTGTTACAGTTATCGTTCAGTCAATAAACTGTTTGGGTACTTATTATTGCATCATTATTTACTGTGACCTACTTTACTTGAAGGTAAAAAGATAGATGCCGTAGAAAACATACTGTTTACCTTGTACACAGAGAATGAATTAGAGAGATAGGTAAATTGGAAGAGGTGAGATAAGATGAAATGAGGTGAGGGACTTAAGATGGTGCCAAGAATATGTTCATCAAGTATGTTTGGTTTAACCAACCAATACGTTTACGGTGATGGAGACTTTTCTTAATTGTAGTGGGTGTACATCAAGATACTGGTCAGGACTCTAGTCAAAAGTCTGTCACTCGATATAGCACACAAGTCTTGATACCATCTAAGTCTGATTCAGTTATTATTAGTTCACGTGAATGCTACATGTTAACTATCTTTGTCTTATAATTTCCAGCTACACGTCAATAGCACCAGCTACATGCCAATTGCACCAGCAACACGTTAATAGCACCAGAAACACGTCCATAGCACCAGCAACACGTTAATAGCACCAGCTACACGTTAATGGCTCCAGCAACACGTTAATAGCACCAGCTACACGTTAATGGCTCCAGCAACACGTTAATAGCACCAACAACACGTTAATGGCTCCAGCAACACGTTAATAGCACCAGCAACACGTTAATAGCACCAGCTACACGTTAATAGCACCAGCTACGCGTCAATAGCACCAGCAACACGTTAATAGCACCAGCTACGCGTCAATAGCACCAGCCCTACTTCATGTCATACAACAGGTGAATCCACGGCAGTCGTAGCCACATGATGGACACACCCTTCTCCCTGGGAATCCCTATGATAAAGGACCACTCAGAAAGATAACGTGTCTGGTTATGATGTGTATTAGTGTGTCTACATGTGTATGTTACCGTTGTGTATTAGTGTGACTATATATGTCTGTCACCGTTGTGTATGATTGTGTCTACATGTGTCTGTTACCGTTGTGTATTAGTGTGACTATATATGTCTGTCACCGTTGTGTATGAGTGTGTCTACATGTGTCTGTCACCGTTGTGTATGAGTGTGTTTATTTGTGTCTGTTACCGTTGTGTATGAGTGTGTCAACATGTGTCTGTTACCGTTGTGTATTAGTGTGTCTAGATGTGTCTGTTACCGTTGTGTATGAGTGTGTCTATATGTGTCTGGTGTGTTGCACATCGTATGCCTTTTTTTTTTACAATTTTATTAGATTTCATTCTCTTCTTTAGAGCGGTTCTTTTTTGCAACATCAATTAGAAAGTAACTTAGTCTAAATGGTATTCATGGGTCAAAGAGAGCTCGTATGCATGACTATGTCACGTGTTTGTATTGATGTCAGAGTTCACAGACAATAATGATGTCAGAGGTCATACTGTATCGTTTTGAAGTCAATATCACTTCGAGTTTTATTGCTCCAGAGATCACTGACAATTATGATGTTTATTCTTCAGGGTTCTTGGTTTATTCTGCAGGATTCACGGTTTATTCTTCAGGGATCTCGGTTTATGCAGGATTCACTGTTTATTCTTCAGGGTTCTCGGTTTATTCTGCAGGATTCACGGTTTTTTCGGCAGGGATCTCGGTTTATTTTGCAGGATTCACTGTTTATTCTTCAGGGTTCTCGGTTTATTCTGCAGGATTCACGGTTTATTCTTCAGGGTACTCGGTTTATTCTGCAGGATTCACGGTTTATTCTTCAGGGATCTCGGTTTATTCTGCAGGATTCACTGTTTATTCTTCAGGGTTCTAGGTTTATTCTACAGGATTCACGGTTTTTTCGGCAGGGATCTCGGTTTATTCTGCAGGATTCACGGTTTATTCTTCAGGGATCTCGGTTTATTCTGCAGGATTCACTGTTTATTCTTCAGGGTTCTCGGTTTATTCTGCAGGATTCACGGTTTATTCTTCAGGGTACTCGGTTTATTCTGCAGGATTCACGGTTTATTCTTCAGGGATCTCGGTTTATTCTGCAGGATTCACGGTTTATTCCTCAGGGTTCTAGGTTTATTCTGCAGGATTCACGGTTTTTTCGGCAGGGATCTCGGTTTATTCTGCAGGATTCACTGTTTATTCTTCAGGGTTCTCGGTTTATTCTGCAGGATTCACGGTTAATTCTTCAGGGTACTCGGTTTATTCTGCAGAATTCACGGTTTATTCTTCAGGGATCTCAGTTTATTCTGCAGGATTCACGGTTTATTCTTCAGGGTTCTCGGTTTATTCTGCAGGATTCACGGTTTTTTCGGCAGGGATCTCGGTTTATTCTGCAGGATTCACTGTTTATTCTGCAGGATTCACTGTTTATTCTTCAGGGTTCTCGGTTTATTCTGCAGGATTCACGGTTTATTCTTCAGGGTACTCGGTTTATTCTGCAGGATTCACTGTTTATTCTTCAGGGTCCTCGGTTTAATCTGCCGGATTCACGGTTTATTCCTCAGGGTACTCGGTTTATTCTGCAGGATTCACGGTTTATTCTTCAGGGATCTCGGTTTATTCTGCAGGATTCACGGTTTATTCTTCAGGGTTCTCGGTTTATTCTGCAGGATTCACGGTTTTTTCGGCAGGGATCTCGGTTTATTCTGCAGGATTCACGGTTTATTCTTCAGGGTTCTCGGTTTATTCTGCAGGATTCACGGTTTTTTCGGCAGGGATCTCGGTTTATTCTGCAGGATTCACGGTTTATTCTTCAGGGTTCTCGGTTTATTCTGCAGGATTCGCGGTTTATTCTTCAGGGTACTCGGTTTATTCTTCAGGATTCAAGGTTTTTTCGGCTGGAATCTCGGTTTATTCTGCAGGATTCACGGTTTATTCTACAGGGTCTCGTTTGTGTAAACTGTACGAGATATAGGATTAAAGAATTTGTGTGTGTGTGTAAAGTTGCTATAAATAAATTGATTGACGTTCATTCATATCAGGGAGAAAATAGATTGCAGAAAATATATGCAGGTGGATAACTGTATTTGAATTTCGTTATTATCAAAAGGTCAACTTTTTAAAATACAAATCTTTCTTTGCTACCCGTGGTTACGTAAGGTGGGTTTTTTCCAATACATCTATCATCAGCAATGCTTTGATTATAGAGAATGAAGCCAATGTTATCTTATCTTGAGTATGCGCAGTGTTATCTTTTCTTGTGTAAGTTATTTTAATAACAAAACTATCCACTTCCACATACAGACTTAACAGTTTCCTATATAAAACAAATTCAGTGGTTCTAAACTTTTTCGAAGTTGTTAAACACTAGAATTTGAAATTTGTCTTCTCATTGGAAAAATTCACATTGCATCAACTTTAGCACACAAGCACACACACATGCACACACACACGGACACATGCACACACACACACGATCGCGCGCACACACACACACAACTCCATTACTCATGAAAAAACACTTACAAGCTTTAGGTTTGTCGCCGTCCTTCTTTAAAAATAATTTTTAATCGTATTTGCCTTTTCGATTTGTTCAAGGAACACCAGCGGTCCACGGAGCACCTGTTGAGAAGCACTGGTCTAATACTCTGTGTTATCCTCTGTCTGTCTGTCTGTCTGTCTTTCTGTTTTCGTCTTGACTTTCTGTCCTACCTTTAAATGAACTATTGTTTACTCTCCTGTCCGAGATTTGACTTTGTTAGTGGTCAATGACTGAGGTATTTGTGTGTGTGTGTATCTGTGTGTGTGTGTGTGTGGAGTGAGATTTGTATTCATGACGAGTCATGTGACCGGAAACGCATGTGTCTAGCACCCAGCGGGTTCACTTAGTAGTGAGTAGAACGAGATAATGGTCGTGTACAGAACGTCAAACAATGGAGAGGAGGGGGGGAGGTGTGGGTGGAGGCGCTGGGGACGAACCGCCGTGCAGGAAGTTACGTCACTGTCCAGTTAAGCACTGCATCCAGCTAGTCCGTGAGCAGTCATTGGACGCGATGGCTTAGCGACGATACGACCAGGGATGGCTAGTTACCAGAACGTTGACTTGTAAAAAAAAGTTGTATAAAAGCGTCCAACATAGACGGCTGTATAGGAATCAAATATATATATATATATATATATATATATATATATATATATATATATATATATATATATATATATATATATATAATATTTTCTTTTTATTTTAAGAATAACTTGACAGTTTATGTAAATAAATCACTCCAGCTAATGATGTATTTCAATCTCTTCTTCTTTTTCTTTTACAAAGCCATTCTATAATCAATATCATTTTATAATTTATGTACTCACAGTGTTAAAATGAAACATAAGAATTATAAACGATATCAAATTAGACTGTCGTTATCAAATTGGGCGAAAACGCTTCCTGTAAAACATGGACACACATACAAGGTTCAGAGATGAAACTCTCATCCTTACATGGACTACACAGATCTATGGGATAAAAATCTCATCCTTACATGGACTACACAGATCTATGGGATAAAACTCTCATCCTTACATGGACTACACAGATCTATGGGATAAAACTCTCATCCTTACATGGACTACACAGATCTATGGGATAAAACTCTCATCCTTACATGGACTACACAGATCTAAGAGATGAAACTCTCAGCTTTACATGGACTACACAGAAGACCTCTACTAAAAGCACTGAAAATACCGGGAAAATTGAACAGCAGTACGGTTAAAAGAAGAATCAAATGAAATGGCTGCCGTGTGTAAAGCTTCCACTTTGTTGAATATTAAAAACAGTCTTTTATACGGTGAAAGTTATTTTTAAATGTGAGAAGAAATCTGCCGTTGATGGATCCTTACATAACTAAACACAATTCTATGTTTATATAATGACCTAATGCCTCCCGCCCCCCACCGGACAATAACATGATAATGCTCGGCGAGTTCCTTCAATTTATTCCTGTACAAAGGCGGATTTAACGGTGGGCGCACTGAATGCACTTGGCCGGGGCCCAGAATTTTTAAGGGCACTTCAGTTCACAACTTTAAAACTTTAACGAAGTTACTCTTTTAATGTAAGGGCACATAGTCTCTTCAGTATCCGAGGCCTCAACCGATCTAAGTCCGCCGCTGTTCCTTTCAAAATGTGGTAGATATAATAATACAATGATAAGCAACACATAATACAATGATAAGCTGTGTATCTCTAACACATAATACAATGATAAGCTGTGTTTATCTCTAACACATAATACAATGATAATCTGTGTGTATCTCTAACACATTATACATTGATAAGCTGTGTATCTCTAACACATAATACAATGATAAGCTGTGTGTATCTCTAACACACAATACAATGATAAGCTGTGTTTATCTCTAACACATAATACAATGATAAGCTGCGTGTATCTCTAACACACAATACAATGATAAGCTGTGTTTATCTCTAACACATAATACAATGATAAGCTGTGTATCTCTAACACACAATACAATGATAAGCTGTGTTTATCTCTAACACATTATACAATGATAAGCTGTGTCTCTCTTACACATTTGATTCTCTAATACCATGATATTTTATTTCGTATAAGGCCCTCTCATAACCTAATTCGGTCATGCAATTTTGTTCTGTAAGAACGAAACTAGTTTAATACCTGAAATAACAAAACCTATGGTATCCATGGTAACACATTTGCAAATTTAATATTTTATTTTATTCTTCCCATATGTATGAAACATTTAATAAAATAAGAGTTTGCATCAAAGTTGACTAAAATAGATCGATATTTCATGAGTAAAACATTGCCCTAACTTGCACTCGTTAATCTACCAGCACAGAGGCGGCAACGTATGAGGTCGTTGACTCAGAGGTTGACTTTAAGTCAATTCATCACTTTGAGTGATATTTAGGGAGTACAAGTTAATAAAAAGTGAAAAAAAGCTTATTGGGAACCGCACCAAACCCACCGCAATGGCGATCCGTGTACTATTGGTTGCTATGTAGAGTGCACCTGCTCTGATAGGGTTTACTGGAAGGTTACAAAGCACATTTAAAAGGTACCTTTCCGAATGTGGCCGATATGTTATACTTTGCACCAGAGCCGTAACTAGCTATTGTGGCGCCCTGAGAGAGTTATATTTATTGGCGCCCTCCTCACACGAGAAGTACGAAAAAAAAATTCAACAGGACACTTTCGGCGCCCCATCCTAGTCTGGAGCCCTGTGCAGCCGTACAACACGCTGCACCCGTCCTCCGCCACTGCTTTGCATTATTTATCAACATTAAACAATTGTTGAATTAAAAACAGCGACTTTTTAATTAGCATCAGTGTTTTTAATTACCTTTAATGTGAAATTGAAACCACTGCTTTAGACAAATTGGTTAGTCTCACACTCCTTGTAACAAGTATGGGAAGTAAAGTCGATACTGAACAGATTTTTTGTGAAGAGATATTATTACATAATATATTTATTATATCTGTAACACAGTGAAGATTTTTACATTATTTTATCATATCTATAGGAAAGTGAAGACGTTCATATTATTTTATCATAGCTATAGCACAGTGAAGACTTTCATATTATTTTATTACATCAGGGAGGACCAAATGTGGCTTTTTGACAGGGTTTGTGCGGCTCTTAATAAGTTCCCAACTAAGCCAGGTTTTCAGTGCCGAACCCAGAGATTTAGGGGACCGGGGAACTTGGCCTCTTTGGGGGCCCCTACTTTTTGACATTCGACACCATTCCATGACATAATGTACTTAATATTTTATGTAAAAAAAATTTGGGGCCCCCCTTAAGCTGGGGCCCGGGTGTACTTTTGAATTCGGACCCCCTCCTTTCCCTCCATCCTAGGTACGCTTGTGCAAGTTTTTTGTGTGATAATTTATGACTTTCGTTTCACTAAATTTTGATAAATTAACTTTAAAATATTTTTACTAAATAAGAAACTTGAGTGGGGACACTATAGACATGCTGCCATCATTGAATAATAGTTTAAAACTATTTAGTCATCACTATACTATTGAATGTGTTTCAATTAAATTTGTCCTTCACCTTTTATTCCCATTTTTCTTTAAAACAAATGACTTTTTTCAGATTTAAATCTTTATTGGGAGTGATTTCAAATGTTTAGATCAAACTTGACTGAACAAATCTTCTCTTGATCAAGGTGTTACAGAAGGGTCAAACAAAGTAGCGATTTCAAGCCTCAACTTTTCAACGATGAAATAACATAACTTCTTAGAATGGGCAGAGGAAATAGTTAAGTTTTAAAATGTATAATGTCATATCTAAAAATACTACGAAACTAAATGTAAATCAAAAGTGAATATCTGCGGCTTCTTAATTCGGAAAAATATTTTTACAAAATCTGAAGTTTGAAATATAAGACGTGAAGTTTGAAATATAAGACTTGACGTATGAAATTGTAAACATTATCTATTTAATTACTAGGCTAGTATTTTAAAGCTAATGTTGCATTTTTCAAATTATAAATTGCAAAATAATGATAAAAACCGAAACTAAAATTAGCCTCGCTTATCTTAAATGTAATTACATATTCATGATAATATAATTTCAAAGCTCATTTTTTTTACATGCTTTTAATTGGTTTTACTTTTGCCCGGTAAGTCGGTAGTTCAAATGTGACACTTGAAACATTTCTAACATTAGGTAAAAATATGGACCTACATTTCACACGTCATAAATTACGTTTATCCCGTCAACGCTAACCAACCAAACCAAACCATTATAAACCTAACAACCAACCAAACCAAACCAAACAACCAAACAACCAAACCAAACCAAACCAAACCAACCAACCAATCAAACCAAACCAAACCAAACACCATTAGGTAAAGATATGGGTGCTAATTTATGCCACCTACAGAATGTGCAGAAACGACCTACATTTCATACATCACAATTTAAGATTATTTATTTAAACATTAATTAATTCTCTCAATGTTAAAATAAAAACTAAGCATTGCAATAATGACCAAATTATATTTTTTTTCTCTGCCACTTTGAAGCACAGAGGCAAGTTGTTTTGACACGATACAGCACCCGCGCGCAAGTTCAATTCGGCTTCTTACTATCTTTCTTTCTTAATTTCTTACTTACAAGATGTTCTTATATATATATATATATATATATATATATATATATATATATATATGTGTGTGTGTGTGTGTGTGTGTGTGTGTGTGTGTGTGTGTGTGTGTGTGACTATGTGTCGGTGGCTGGGTTTGGCCTCAATTTTGGACCTTTTCTTATTATAAGCTTTAAATTCTTTCCATTTTCTATGAGCGGGTTTATCCTCCAATCTTGTAACTCAATTTGAACTTGTTCTGATTGAGTGCGAATCCCAAAATTAGGCACACGTGAAGATTATATACGACAATACAACGTTCAAAAAAATTCGAGTTCATCTTATAAAATTTTGAAGCTAATTAATTTTTTTAGCAATCGAAAAAAAAAACGTCTTGAGATTATCACGTCAAATAATTATGAAAGTTCAATAGTGAATTATTTTTTTTTCAGTCTTACAAAGAATAACCAATATAGCGAATCATTGTAAATAACAATAGACCTTTTAATGTTCTAAAATATAAAGCATAAAAGAAAAGAAACGAAAAAAAAAGTTTAACGCATGATTGATAACAAAATGCTGAACTAAATATGTGTTTAGATGACTTACATAATACTTACACAATGTCTACAATACTTACACAAAATCTGCAATGCTTACACAATGTCTGCAATACTTACACATTGTCTACATTACTTACAGAATGTCTACAATAATCAGGAATATTTTCAACGTTTAAATATTTCATTTTCAACAACGAAAACCTTCAGAAAGTGTCACGTGAACAAGTTATTTTTAGCCTGGGTAATGGTGGCTCATTTGTTGGTCACGTGGGCTGGGATAATGATCGGCTGAATGACTTGACGGCAGTGAAGTAGAGCGCTCGACTGCCAACCAGGGGGTCCTTGTTTGAGACCCCGGTGAATTTTGAGACCTTCCTCCTAGGGTCTGATCGATGTTTGTAGTTTATAGATGAAAGAAGGGAATCAATAAATACAGTTCCAGTAATTTATAGGAAACATGATCTAAGAGACTACAGTGTTACAGGTATATTGTGGTTTGTAGGATATATGATCTGAGAGATTTCATCTCATCTGTACAGGTACATTGTGGTTTGTAGGATATATGATCTGAGAGATTTCATCTCATCTGTACAGGTACATAGTGGGTTGTAGGATATATGATCTGAGAGATTTCATCTCATCTGTACAGGGACTGTACACAGAGAAACAGGTGGGCTCTACTTAACCTGATTAAGGGGACGGATTGTCGTGCGGTAAAGCGCTAGACTGTCGATCTGAAGGTACTTAGTTCGATCTCCGGTGAGGACCAATGAAAAATTTCAGGTCTTGGCTCAAGTTCCCGATATATTTCCCGTGGTGCCTCCATAACCATTGCACTATCGGTTATGGCGTGCACCATAAAAACCGTCCCATTAGTGGTTTACTGGATTTAAGAGATTTCATCTCATCCTTACAGGGACTTCACACACACATACACACATAACCTGACCCCGACAACTGTCCCAGTAGTGATTGAAATTCTTAATCCCCCATTTACTATAAGTAAACTTCCACTTTGGCTGCAGCTACTAAAGTGTCTATTAAACTGCTGAATATTTCTATTTAGTTACGCAGTATTTCTATGTGTCTGTATTTCTATGTATCTGTATTTCTATGTATCTGTATTTCTGTGTATCTTTATTTCTATGTATCTGTATTTCTGTTAATTCTGCAAACAAACGCAATATAAAATGGTGTGTGCGACAGTTCTGTTTTTTTTTACCTAACAAACAGATGAAATATCTCCAGTCTGGAGAAATAAATCAGGGAGACGGCCAGCTGGGGTCAATTACAGTGACATACCTCTAGCGATTGTTATGATTCATAAACCTTATCCTGTAAAATCTTTATCCATTCTCAGCGGACCAGCACATCAAAAGTCAATATCACTGACATCAACTTTTTATTTGTTATCATTATATAAATACTAGCTGTACCCTGCAAAAACCTTTGCATAGAGTTATATCCCCTTAGGCTTGATCGGTAGGCTAGGTTATTTTCGGTTTCGGGCAGATCCGATTTTTTTCATGATTGTATTTTAATCTGGAATACTGTTGTATTAATCCTTTACTTTCGATTTAACGCAGAGCCAAAAACGCTATTATTTTATTAGATAAATATTGGAATAATCACCTTTGTTTTATGAATTAAAAAGTGCATTTCATTTCTTCAGAACATATTGAGGATAAAATAAAGCAAATAGTAGCAGAGCTGTAACGGCCGAATAAAATAAAAATTGTTGACCAAAAATAAAAGCAGCAGCTGTAGGTAGATATAATGCTAAATGTCTGCAAACATTGAATAGAAAAATAACAAATATATGACCTTGCAGCAAACAAGCATAGAAAACAAGACATGACTGACCAATCACAAAACATAGCGATACTGTGGAACAGAGAAACAGATGGTGTAATAATGAGAACTTCCAAAAACAACAACAACAGCGAAAAAACAACGAAACAATTCATATAGATGACTGAGACGTAATGAAATAAAAACTTGAACACAAACATTTGAAATGCGAGGGAGAGAGAGGAAAAGAAAGAGTTAGAAAAAGTAAGTTATCTCTACAGTAGTAAATCTCAGGTGGTAACATCAAGACTAATTTGATTCTCGTCTACCTTAACTGGTGGTAAGTATCAATTGACTTAATCAAGGGAAGCTTGCAATACACAAACATTGTGTGAGATAAACAACTGCAATGTGTCGACTTATTTTTTTACATCATTAAACAACAACAACAACAACAATAACAACACCAATAACAACAACTCTTTTTGTTCAGTTCCGGAACTTCTCTGAGTGACCTGATTATCTCCTCCCTGCGTACAGCTACAATAGTTTATTAACACATGTCTAATTAGTGTGTGTGTGTGTGTGTGTGTGTGTGTGTGCTAGTGGGGGGGGGGGAGGACAGTGTTGTTGTGACCTATTTTTGCCCTATGGTTCATAGAACTGCTGGTAAGGGACCTTGCACGTATTAGAAAAACGATAATATATGAACATAACCCCCCCCCACACCAACATAAAATCATATCGCACAGCTTGGCACCCTCCCCAGTTACGTAGCGTGCTTAACTCGCGCCCGAGGTACAATACCTGTTTAGCGCCCCCTCCCCCCATTCGAAAACCATATAATATTATATGTAAAATATACCAATTAACGCCCCTTTGTGAGAAGCGCCCGGGGCATGATGCTCCCCTTGCACCCCCGCTACGCCAATGACACTCCCTTTAATTTTATAACACAGGCGCCCCTCAGTACCATCTTCACAAAGAGCCCCCCCCACCCCCTACCTTTCAAGTGAATTAAAAGGTCAACCGGATCCTCACCCACACTGTAATGCATTATATTTGAAAGGCCTACCTACATCTACCTATAAGACCACCGGGTACTTTGATTCAAATTGAAAGTATTTATTGAGGTATTACTTTACAGGAGGACACAATGATCATCTGTCATTAAGAAGGTCTTATCTATTGATTCTTTAATGTAATCTTAACCACTGCCAGGACATTGGCTGGACAGTGACCCGTTGAAAAATAGCCCCGTGGTTCGAGTTTCTTATGACTGGGGGAGGGGGGGGACAACATCTTTCAATATATTGGATTGTTTTGTTAAAAGACAAAAATTTAATGTACATTTAAATAAGACCAGTGGTGGCCAAATATGTCTCTCTCTCGGATTGTAGGTGTGCCCGCCCTTTTACTAGACGGACATTGTATTGTGTGTATGATATGATATGGAGTAAAAATTGTAGACATTGTATCGTATTATGATATGATATGGAGTAAAAATTGTAGACATTGTATTGTGTGTATGATATGATATGGAGTAAAAATTGTAGACATTGTATCGTATTATGATATGATATGGAGTAAAAATTGTAGACATTGTATCGTATTATGATATGATATGGAGTAAAAATTGTAGACATTGTATTGTGTGTATGATATGATATGGAGTAAAAATTGTAGACATTGTATTGTATGTATGATATGGTGTGGAGTAAAAATTGTAGACATTGTATTGTATGTATGATATGATATGGTGTAAAAATTGTAGACATTGTAATGTATGGATGATATGATATGGTGTAAACAAATGACATCCGGATTATAAATATATGATATAATGAATAGATTGCCATTAATAGCGCCTTGAAAAACGGCAGATTAAGTTAGCGACGGTAGTTCTAGAACGGAATATATATTTCCGAAATCGGTTAAATCAGTAAATGATATAAATGTTTACACCAACATCTCAGGATTCTTGATCTAAGTGTTCACTCTATCTACAGTTGATATATGCACCGTTTCATTGGTCACTATATCTATAATCACTATATCTACAGTTTCATCTGTCACTATATCTACCGTTTCATCTGTCACTATATCCACAGTCACTATATCTACAGTTTCAACTGTCACCATATCTACAGTTTCATCTGTCACTATATCCACAGTCACTATATCTACAGTTTCATCTGTCACTATATCCACAGTCACTATATCTACAGTTTCATCTGTCACTATATCCACAGTCACTATATCTACAGTTTCATCTGTCACTATATCCACAGTCACTATATCTACAGTTTCATCTGTCACTATATCCACAGTCACTATATCTACAGTTTCATCTGCCACTATATCCACAGTCACTATATCTACAGTTTCATTTGTCACTATATCCACAGTCACTATATCTACAGTTTCATCTGTCACTATATCCACAGTCACTATATCTACAGTTTCATCTGCCACTATATCTACAGTTTCATCTGTCACTATATATTCTGTTTTATCGGCTAATGTAACTACAGTTTCAATGGTTACCACATCTGTAGGGAGTATACTGTAAAAACCAACTTACAGCAACTCTGTGAGAGAATTAAGAAGTAAAACCTTTTTTTTTTAAATTTTTTAATATCAAAAACATATATAAGTTTGATAAACTATTTTTGATAACTTCCCTTGGATACACAAGTCGTTTATGGCTGTCAGTAAATTTCAAGTGTTTTATTTTTGGTATGGGGACTGACAAACTAAAATTGTGAGTGTAATAGCTGGGGGAGGGGGGATTGAGCTGGTGGGCGGGGGAGGGGGGTGCTGTGGGCGGTGGCTGGGAGATAACGGTAATCATTGCTGCCTGATGTTGTTTTATTTTTATAATTTTTTTTTATCACGTGACTTTGAAACTGGTTAAAGTAGAGTGAGTAACTCAGTTCAACAGATGCATGTTGTATTTGTTTACCCCTTGTAACCTCCGTACACCACCTCGTGTTGATGTTTACTGGGTCATTTCTTCACTGTCGGTTGTACTCAGTCTGTGATCAGTTGTTAGGTGATTTTCTTTCTGCCCCACTTATGTCATCTGATTACCGCACTCCATGATACATTCAATGCCGCTCTTCGGTAAACATAGCAGCTGTATCCTGCACATCCTTTGAGTAGAGAGATACGCAATCGTCCAGCTTTGAAAATATCAATAATTAGGTCAAAATAATTACAAAGTGGCTACGGATACAGCAAACGTACTCCGTATTTTTTTAAATGTTTGTTTTCGGGGCTAGGGTTAGGGTTAGGGTTAGGAATAGGGCTAGGAATAGGATTAGGGTTAGGAATAGGGTTAGGGATAGAGTTAGGGATAGGGTTAAGGATAGGAGCAATATCTATAGCTGGACCCCGAAAAAAAAAAGAATTCGGAATCCAACAATCGCGCAAGCGCACAAAAAATAGTCCGTCTAGGGCTCTAGAGCGCATGCGCGTTTGCTGTATCCGTAGCCACTGCGTAATATAAGTCTATTTATTTTATGCCATGAGATTTAAAAAAAAATATATAACACCATCAACAACGACATGTATCAAACTGAGGCGTTAATAGTGAATCAGTTAATATTGAATCAGTTAATATTGAATCAGTTAATATTGAATCAGTTAATATTGAATCAGTTAATATTGAATCAGTTAATATTGAATCAGTTAATATTGAATCAGTTAATATTGAATCAGTACTTTATTCTCACTTTCGATCGACAGCAGACAGACTTGAGATGGGAGATATTTACTAAAATGTGTTATATCTGTTGTGTAATGCTGTGTATTATCTTATATTTACATTGTTTGCTATTTATATGTTGTGATAAATTGCACATTATCTGTTGTAATACAGTGTGACAGTTACAACGTTTGTATGTATCTGTTTTCCCACTATGTTAAAGAACATTTGGCAAGTCTTATGTAATACATTTATATTTCCTTGTGTAAAAGGGTAATCCTAAACAAACCAAACTTTTAAATCAGACTTTAATAAAAAATATGTTTTAACCAATGAATAACTAAATAATACAACTTTTTGTAAGTCATTATGTAACTTAATTACTGATATATATGCATAACGTAACACCACCAAAGTAAATGTGCCAACACACTCAAATAATCTCCAACACACAATAATGCAACCGTTCAGACTAACCGATCTAGTTATATAACATTATTATACATTAATTTGTCCCAGAGGCACATAGCCTATCATGTGTCCATAATCATGTAACCGATACAGCTGCATATTACCAACTCTATAACATGAAGTATAACAGAGCTTAGCATGTCTACATGGGCATGTAACCGATATGCAGTCTGTTGACTTGATTAATCAATTCTTTAACCCTAACCACACTTTATGAACTCAAGTTAATTATCGCCAGACTCGCCTTCTCTTCATCTTTGATTAAAACATCGTTTCAAAACCCAAATGCACAAATACAACTATACAATCAACGTATTTTGATTCGTCTTATTCATGGAGTATTCCTGAACGTACCAGGACGATAAGTCATTGAACTCGAGCATTATACCTCCACCCTACCTCTTCCCCCACCCCCCTCCAACTCATCTGGATTCCTAAGATGGTTGAAATCTTCCACCGAGAAACGTTCTGTGAAGTTTCTCACCTCAGGGACGTTTGGGGTTATTAATTCTTGCATACACACCAGTAGATAGACGTGAGTACTACATCAGTAGATAAACGTGAGTACTACATCAGTAGGTAGACGTGAGTACTACACCAGTAGGTAGACGTGAGTACTACATCAGTAGGTAGACGTGAGTACTACACCAGTAGGTAGACGTGAGTACTACACCAGTAGATAGACGTGAGTACTACACCAGTAGATAGACGTGAGTACTTCATCAATAGATAGACGTGAGTACTACATCAGTAGATAGACGTTAGTACTACATCAATAGGTAGACGTGAGTACTACACCAGTAGATAGACGTGAGTACTACACCAGTAGGTAGACGTGAGTACTACACCAGTAGATAGACGTGAGTACTACACCAGTAGATAGACGTGAGTACTACACCAGTAGATTGACGTGAGTACTACATCAGTAGATAGACGTGAGTACTACACCAGTAGATAGACGTGAGTACTACACCAGTAGATAGACGTGAGTACTACACCAGTAGATAGACGTGAGTACTACACCAGTAGATTGACGTGAGTACTACACCAGTACATAGACGTGAGTACTACACCAGTAGATAGACGTGAGTACTACACCAGTAGATAGACGTGAGTACTACACCAGTAGATAAACGTGAGTACTACATCAGTAGATAGACGTGAGTACTTCATCAGTAGATAGACGTGAGTACTACACCAATAGGAAGACGTGAGTACTACATCAGTAGATAGACGTGAGTACTTCATCAGTAGATAGACGTGAGTACTACACCAGTAGGAAGACGTGAGTACTACATCAGTAGATAGACGTGAGTACTACACCAGTAGATAGACCTGAGTACTACACCAGTAGATAGACGTGAGTACTACATCAGTAGATAGACGTGAGAACTACACCAGTAGGTAGACGTGAGCACTACACCAGTAGATAGACGTGAGTACTACATCAGTAGATAGACTGGGTACTACACCAGTAGATAGACGTGAGTACTACACCAGTAGATAAACGTGAGTACTACATCAGTAGATAGACGTGAGTACTTCATCAGTAGATAGACGTGAGTACTACACCAGTAGGAAGACGTGAGTACTACATCAGTAGATAGACGTGAGTACTTCATCAGTAGATAGACGTGAGTACTACACCAGTAGGAAGACGTGAGTACTACATCAGTAGATAGACGTGAGTACTACACCAGTAGATAGACGTGAGTACTACACCAGTAGATAGACGTGAGTACTACATCAGTAGATAGACGTGAGAACTACACCAGTAGGTAGACGTGAGCACTACACCAGTAGATAGACGTGAGTACTACATCAGTAGATAGACTGGGTACTACACCAGTAGATAGACGTGAGTACTACACCAGTAGGTAGACGTGAGTACTACACCAGTAGATATACGTGAGTACTACACCAGTAGATATACGTGAGTACTACATCAGTAGATTGACATGAGTACTACATCAGTAGATAGACTGGGTACTACACCAGTAGATAGACGTGAGTACTCATGTAGCTCACACTGACTGGAATGTAAATTCAAATTGAAATAAAGTAACGATTACATTTGGTTTATGTATTAAAATAAGATTTTACAAGAGCAAGATTTTTACTTTGGTGATGTTAGTTAACAAAAGTTTCATAACAATTATTTACGTGTTAATGTTGACTTATGACATAATTATTGTAAAGAACATTCATCAAGCGCTAAATTAAAAAAAAAAGTGGTCAGAGATTGGCTTAAAGAAACGCGTTGCGAATATGAAGAAAGTTGATTATGAGCATCGAAAACCAATGAGACGATGCATTTCTTGATTATTTCAAGACCGAACGCTTAAATGGTAACATGCTGATACTGAATGCATTAGTTTCATAACACTTGACACACTGGGTCAGATTATATGGCGGGTTTCAGCTAGATCACAGGCCGAGCTGGCGGTAATGGTAGATTGGAGCAGAGAACGAGAGAGAGAGAGAGAGAGAGAGAGAGAGAGAGAGAGAGAGAGAGAGAGAGAGACATACTGGGGTTTAAAAAACATGTAAAATAGTTCTGTCTCTAGAATAGATCGGGAAAAGAAGGGGCGGGGGGGGGGAGGCCATGTGGAATGGTTGGTGATCAAGGGAGGGAGGGGGGAATGACTGGAACCAATTTATGATTAGTTTCCTGATTGTAGCCCCTCTCTCCCCAGCTACCACCTCAAGCCATCCGTTTTCTTCCATCCTATCCTTGTCTCATATCCCCTGGTGATAGCCCGGCCCCTGGCATAAAAACTCAAATCTCAACTCAGTCAAAGGTTTAAAATTTTTTTTATAGCTGCGGCACTTGACGACATTTTACGACATCCTCAATGTCCATTGAACAATGTCGTGATGTGGACGAGTGTCTTCAAACTTTTGTACTTGTGTCTGCCGACACTGTATTTTGTGACTTACTATATCTGTGACTATGAAAGGGAGGCAATCAGTGAAGTGACACATTTTTTTTGTCTCCAGTATAATTGAGGGGACATAACTGAAGTGACAGTCTTTTTTTTTATATTTCTAAACACAATCACGTTATTTGGATGGTGAAGATATTTTTTTTAAAAATTTGCTGTACTTTCACATTTTAGGAAAGAAACAATTTTCTCACGGAATTCTTTAATGCACAAACGATTTTTTGTTGACGTGTCTATCACTGAATTTCTTTTATTATAAGGTGAGTATTAACTATATTTGTACATCTGGAGGGCTCCACTGTTGACCGGAGGGGTCCTGGGTTCGAATCTCAGTTAGAACCTTGGGATACTTTTCCAGTCCTTGTGAAATTCCCCAAGTGCACTTAGCTATAAATGGGTACCTGACTTAAAGTTAGGGGAGTAAAGGCGGCTGGGCGTTGTGCTAACCACACAATCCCTTCATATGCAGGGGATTACTAAAACAGATGCTATCTACACTTCATTAGTCCCTGTAAGTTCTAGGGACTTAATGAAACTTTTATATTTTTACATCTTGAGTAAGACTTACTTCAAATGAATAAATCAATGTTTAAATAAGTTAGTAAACAACCGTGTTATTTCTAAAACTGTAATTAGATTAAAAAAAAATACTATAAAAGTCTAAATTGTGATGTGGTTTAATCCACACACTCAACATACAGTGTACGTCTGGCCACATGTACTGATCCAGTCACACTGAGTTGTACGTGGTTTAGTCCACACACTCAACATACAGCGTACGTCTGGCTACATGTACCGATCCAGTCACACTGAGTTGTACGGCGGTTTAATCCACACAATCAACATACAGTGTAGTCTGGCCACATGTACTGATCCAGTCACACTGAGGTGTACGTTGGCTACATGTACCGATCCAGTCACACTGAGGTGTACGGTGGCTACATGTACCGATCCAGTCACACTGAGGTGTACGGTGGCTACATGTACCGATCCAGTCACACTGAGGTGTACGGTGGCTACATGTACCGTTCCAGTCACACTGAGTTGTACGGTGGCTACATGTACCGATCCAGTCACACTGAGGTGTACGGTGGCTACATGTACCGATCCAGTCACACTGAGTTGTACGGTGGCTACATGTACCGATCCAGTCACACTGAGTTGTACGGTGGCTACATGTACCGATCCAGTCACACTGAGTTGTACGGTGGCTACATGTACCGATCCAGTCACAATGAGTGGTACGGTGGCTACATATAACGATCCAGTCACACTGTGGTGTACGGTGGCTACATGTACCGATCCAGTCACACTGAGTTGTACGGTGGCTACATGTACCGATCCAGTCACACTGAGGTGTACGGTGGCTACATGTACTGATCCAGTCACACTGAGTTTTACGGTGGTTTAATTAATACGCTTAAACTTCAAAGTGAGTTTTTTCTGACCCACCACAAGAAGGAGTTAACTCTTTCATCCCCAGCCCCTTAAAGAGCTTACAATTATCTGCCCTTAGCTTCATGTTTACATCTCATATGTTAATCCAAACATTGTAGTAAACATTTTCATGTAATCCCGTAAACATATTACCTGTTGATTCTGGAATAATATATTTCGATGTGCAATTTTAAAATATTATCGGTTAAATATTCTGAAATATCTAGCCTTATGTCTGTCTAGGTTGTTGTGCCATTTTCATTGTTCCACTTTTGTCATTTAAGTCGATGCACGTAAGTTCAATATATTTTTAATAGCTCTTGCCGAATACATCAATTAATAAGAATTATTTTTTGGCTAGCAACTCATTTTTATCAGTCCTTAATTCTTTGTTATAAAACCTTTCAACGCATACAAGCATTTTACATTATTGTGTATATATTTTTATTTTGCTTTTAATTGTTCAACACATTTTAAAATCTAGTCATGTTTTCGATGTTAAAATGCCAAGCAGTAAAGTTTAATTCTGTTGCGGAACATTGCATGCATGACAGTATATCAAGATTTATTCATATAGATCTTGTTAAATGATTATTACATTTATTAAGAATTTACTAGAGAATGTTATGGCTGAATGCTCTTAAGAAAAAAATAATTGTCTTAAAAAGATATTCAGTTAAATGATTACATTAAGCCAAGACTGACTCGTTTAATGCTATGGGGCTAAAAAAAAGAATCAAACCAATGTTCACAATAACAGAATAGATTTATGTACAAAAGAATATTTCAGTTTATTATATCAATGTTTCAAAACATTTCTTCTTTATGCATTGAACAGTCTACGCTTCATTAACTATATATACATAAATATCTCTGCCACTCTTCAAGCTTAATGATGTCATTTGGATATTTCGTCTAAAAACAACGTTAATTCAAGGCCGATCTTTTCATAGGCTAATAATAGCAAGTACTGTACGCTTACATTACCCCCCCCCCCCCCAGTAGTGAGTTATTCACTGAAATAGAAATATGAATTGGAGGGGGGAGGCACATGAGATTAGTGACGTCCCACTGAGTGATGTGTTGTGACAGTGACCAGAGTTGAGGGGTGTGACACAAGTCTATGTTATTTTGTTCTGCTTGATAAATTATCAATGTACCGACTTAACTGATTCCAATGGATCCAGACAGATAGACTGCGAGGCTCTGCGGGCCCGTTGAAATTGATCGATTAACAAGAAGGTCTGCACGGGTCAGTGCACTCACGGTTAATTTGATTCTCATAAAATATGGATCAGAGTTTGATAGGTTATCGATAAAGACAGTCAAACGATACGTCCATAATTAAGGTCACAGTGTCAGCATGCAAGTCAAGAGCCAGTTCGACGCCGGGAAATAAAATAACTTCAAGTATGGGTTAAGCTAGGCCGAACGGTCACACATGTAGTTAAACATGTACGATACACGTTGTAACTTAAAAAAAG